>JAUTYZ010142487.1:0-11137 GCA_032273725.1 Panulirus interruptus
CCTCCCAGTATTGTAGAAATAATACACACACACACACACTCAAACACACACACACACACACACACACACACACACACGAAGCGACCAACTGTAATAATTTTTTTTTCCGTAAACAGTGTTCCATAACAGAGTGCAGCCATAGGCTTTAATCTGGAAAATGGGTCCAGCAAGCTAGAGCTCTCCCGGACGGTAGTGAACAAAAAGTATTCCAAAAGCGAGGACATACCACTGGCTGTAACGAGGCAAGCATGTCAACAAGTGAGGGACCCACAGGCTGTGTTAGGGGAACACTGTTCAATTAGCGTGGCAGACGTGAGCTGTACTGAGGCACGACACTACCTGGCGAGGGTGTACTCCGGTGTCACTGACGGAGAGCAGTAAACAAAGCTCAAAACAAAAAATGCAAGTTCGGGCATATGGAACCAAAGGAACTATCTTGTAGTTACTTATATAAGAGCAACTGTTTAGGCCTAAAGAAGATTTCACTACAAACTGAGAATTATTCTTTTTTGTTTCATTCCCATACATTCCCTTTATGAACGTTAACCTACTCTATAAGAAACTGACTAGGCTTCAGAGTGCAGTGTGGTAGTCAACCAGTCACAATATGCTACAACCTTTCCCTTCATCTGGAAATCGTCCCGCCTCCACTGCCACTGTTAATGCCACGCCCCGCCACTGTCAACACTCGCGGCTGACTATTAGCGGTGGGTCGAGGAGTGTGTTTTGCGGTTCACAAGCAAAGTCACTTAAGTGAATAAGTCGGAGTTTTGAATAGATGGCAAGACGAAACAAAACTTTTCTCTTGTTATTGGTGAAAAGCAGTATATCAACGCGGCATTAGACGTGTTATATCTTAGTTGTATGAAATATGATAACATATTGGGTAAGTTATTTTGGACTCACAGGTATCAGGATGAACATACTATTGTACAAATGTGTTGAGGTTTACATTGCCTTCGTTATTAACTCTGATGAATCGAAGTTAACTCGAGACGATCATAGCAAGAAAGCACTTAGTAAAGAGACGTGTGTACTGGTATGAGAGATGTGACAGACGCACAGAGGAATAACGTACTATCAACATTCTATGAATTTAAACTGTAGTTCTAGAATGTGTTTGTTATGAAATAACAAATGTGAAAATAACGCTTGTTAAAGCTTAGGTTCCTATGAGAGTTGGAAGATTTACCATGCAATAGTCAGACTCTGAGCATAACAATAATGTTACTAAACAAACAGCACATCGACGCCTTGTCAGACGTTCAGTAGAACCTTCATCTCGGTATCAAATGTTCGTGGTCAGACAACAAAAAAGAGAGTGAAAAGTTACTACAAATATAACCTGTATTTTCTGCAACTCATGACGCAGTGTAATTAACATTTCCAAGCGTCAAGTGGGAGTGAATATCTTCCCTTATCTTAGAGCTTAAAAAAAAATTAAAGATATACATTTGTACGTTATTTTCCAGCCATACCTGGATGATCTCCAGTGTACTTCTAACTCACTCCTTCGACATCACTGGCTATACCTTGCCTCCTGCTGATGATCCCAGTGGTTCGTACAGCGTCGTCTGGGTTCGTTCCTGCACCACAGCTCCTGCACCTGGGCTGCTGCTGCTGTTTTTCTCCCTAATGGATGGCTTGTTTCAGGCATAGATATTTCTTTCATAAGTGTGAGGCGAAGACTCATCCCTAAAATGGCTTACGTTCAACAATGACGTGACTGAACCCAGTAAATTAGCCAGTAATGTTTCAGTCAACATCAGATAAGTCGAAACTAAATATACATGAAGAAATGATTTAGAGGTTTTATTGATATATCTTTACCTATAGATATGATTAAACACGTCTACGTTTTCTCTACATATCAGGAAGAACTATCTCATAAAATTTCTTTTGGTCTATCTGTTAAACAGAAATCTTTATTGAAATTTCTTATACTGGACAGTCTTCAGTTCTTGTTTACCATCAGAGGAATAACTTGTCAAAAGTTTACGATTACATTTACCGGTTCACAAAACTGCCTACAGAAGTCTGTTTCATCCTTCACCTTGATTGTAAACTCAAAGGAGCCATATCATTACAGGTATGCATTCCCAGATGTAAACTCCTCTTGTAGATGCTTGCAAGCACAGTTGCATGCATGCATGTGCATTTATGAAAACACATCCGCAGCAATCACACACACACACACACACACACACACACACACACACACACACACACACATAAACACTGTATATAGAAACAAGGTTAATAACGGGACAACACGTGCATGAAACCCTCTCCGTAACACACAAATAGTATCAAATAGTAATCACCCGTAGAAAAAGAGTCTTTACCTAATCAAATGGTCCATAAATTTCGGAAAGGACATGGTTTAAGACAACGAAGCCATGGCAGAGATTTTAAATGATTTTTTCTTTTTTTCATCTGTATAAACAGTCGAAGATACAACTCATGTCCCGAATCCAGTTCCAATGCTGAGAGGGGAAAACGCCTTGCAACATACTGAAATAACAGATGAAGGTATACTGCCAGTGCTAAATGCAATAAAAGTAAATAAAGCGGCAGGCTCGGATAAGTTTTATCCGAGGACAATAAAAGATGCGAAAATGATATAGTTAAGCCCTTGACTGCTCTTTTCGATAAGTCACTTGCTACGGTTAATGTTCAAGCGGAAGGGAAGTTTGCCAGTGTAACACTGAAATTCAGAAAAATAATATATCACTGCCCGGAAATCGTCGTTCAATTAGCTTAACGTTTGTAGCTGGTAAACCTATGGAAACTATCATTCCGGATGAAATTGCAAGCCATTTAGCGGACCACCACTTAATAAACGATTCTTTGAATGGTTTTCGACGAAGCCGTTTTTGTTTGACAAATATGCTGATTTCTTTAATATAACCAACACATATCATGATAGTGTAGCAGATGATGTCATCTATTTAGATTTTCAAAAAGCATTCGATAGAGTTCCACATCAATGGTTACTAACAAAAGATGTCACACGGAATAGATGGGGTTGTACTTCAGTGGTTAGGAAATTGTCTGAATGGCCGTAAACAAAGAGTAGTGATTAGTCAAGCCTCAGAATGGTTGGTCAGACGTAACAAATGAAGTGCCACAGGGATCAGTCTTGGGACCAGCTTACTTTCTTATATGTATTAATGATACTGACAATGGAACGAATTGTAAGATATCGATGTTACGCGGACGACACTAAGTTGGGTAATCAATCTACAACAGAAGTTGAACGTCTGGAACTTCAAGCTGACAAATTGATGGACTGGGCTTACAGCTGGCGAATGAATCTTTATATTGATAAGTGAAAAAAATTACCTGTTGGTAGTAAAAATAAAAAAAAGCAGATACAGTATGCATTCTGTTGAGTTACAAAAGGTGAATGAGGATAAAGACTTGGGTGTAATGATCTCTGGTGACCTAAAGCCAAGTGAGCAGTGCTCAGAAGCAGTAAAAAAGGCGAATGAATTCTTGGATTCATGGGTATAGCTTTCGATTTGAAGTCCAGGAAAATTATCTTAACTCTTTACAAGTTACTGGTGCGTCCCCGTGTTCAGTTTTGGTCACCCTATTTAAGAAAGACACAGACAAGATGATCAGAGTGCAGAGGTGAGCTACCAGGATGAATCCCTGACTGAGAAACAAATCCTATGAGAGCCGACTAAACAACTTAGATTTCTTTAGCTTAGAAAAGAGAAGGTTAATGCGATTTAAAAGAGGTATTCAAATTTACCAAAAGTTTCGACAATCTCGATCTAACTATCTACTTAAGGATAGATTCGTCAAATTTCACTAGTTGTAAAGAATAGTACAAACTCGTGGACGAAGGTTTTACCTTGTATGATGCAAAATTCTTTTTCTTCAATGGGATTGTTAAGATAGGGAATTATTAACTAATTAGAGTAGTTAAAAGCAGTACCACAGATACGCTTACAACTTGATAAGTGTTTCGCTTTATATCCATGACTGACATTATTTGCGCCTCCTTAGCTGCATGTAAAGTTTACAGGCTTTTCTTTTTGAAAAATCTGTATGTCTTTCTACTCTTACAACACTAATCCATGATTTTCTGTTCTCATCCACTATCACAAACAGCCTCGTTAGAACCCAGTCGTCTGTTGCTGTTTGAATTGCTTATATTCCTTAGTATATTTTTATTGATAAGCCTACATGGCAAGCATATTGAAAGACTATTGATAAAAATATAACCATAAACTGCAAAATTTTCAGGATTCAAAAGTAAAGAAATGCTTTCGAAAATATGAGGCTTAAAGCTGGCGTTCTGCTTGGAATACGCTCTCTTCCACCTAGAAATTAGCTGGTGTGTACGACCCACTGTAACTACACCTATGAAGGTCCTTCCACAGCTCAGGAGCCTCACTGTGTAAGGAGGTGTAAGCAATGGAAATATTAGTAAAAAGAAACTAATGTAACAATGCGGAGTTTCGGGCAGTAAGAGCGGCACATGCGTAAACAAGATGTCGGGAAAGAAAGAAATCTCTGGTAATCAAGCGTTCGGAGCGTCGTGAGGGCTATATAACCCTGGGAAATGTTTGAGAAAGGATAACACTGTGCAGAAACAGTGTTACCATATTTCCTTATTATTTTTGTGTTTGTTTCTTAACAATATGAGGTATCAAAGGTTCCATGACATGATTTATTCTATGATCGGAAAGGATGTTTATGGCAAAATCCCAAATATTTTGACCTGTTCTGGATGATGCATCCACGGCTCAATGTGACAGTAGCCAGGAAATCTCAGTCTATTCCCAGTCTATACACCTTCCATGGGATATAACACTTTCAGCAATAGTGTGGCTCAATCGTATATAAAAAGTTTATCATTTGAAAAACTGCAGATGGTAAAGAAACCTAAGATAATCATTGTCTGTTGTATGTGTGATAACGCTCGTGTGGTTCCCGATCTACGAACACTGCAGCACGTGTCACTGGACTGGGGTATGTGGATCTTATATATGGCTCTGGCCTTAGCCATACATATGTTATTCACAGTGACATTC
The DNA here is from genome assembly GCA_032273725.1 of Panulirus interruptus. Classification (NCBI taxonomy): domain Eukaryota; kingdom Metazoa; phylum Arthropoda; class Malacostraca; order Decapoda; family Palinuridae; genus Panulirus; species Panulirus interruptus. The sequence goes on from JAUTYZ010142487.1 coordinate 5,049, forward strand.
CGAACTCATTGCTCTCACGTTAAGTGCAGCCAACCCAGCCCAGCTTACAGTCACATAAACCACAAATGTAGTTTTTCGATACTGAAATTTCTGGAAAGCAATCAGCATAAGCCTCAAGCTATATAACTCATAACTGAAAAATATATCTACAGAAGCATACCTTAAGATGACGAAAGTTTCATTGGTTATCTTTTCTGATTTTTTTTTCTTCATATTGTAATTTCCACGATATATTGATGCTGCTCTCGTACCTACTGGTACCTTTATGGGGGTCGGGAGATTTACACTGGCGGGGCCCCACCTCTTACCCTTCCTCTTTAATTATATAAACTTTTAAATATTTTAATGCTACTCGCAATTACCTCCTCTTAGTTCAGCTTACTCCACATGTCCACAACTCTGTTATTGAATAAATGAATCCTCGCCTCCCTCCACATACTTTCCCTGCTAAACTTCCTGTTGCAACTTCATCTTGTACATTTCCTTTGACTTTCAAGAACTGTTCTTTGTTAAAATCTACCACGGCCTCTTAGGAATTCATAGGTGGTTATCATGTTTCCCTTATCCTTCCTTATCCCAGAGTGGGCACACTGTGGGCTCCTCTCCTCTCCTCGTAGCTCACTCAACTCTCGTTCCTTTCTTACTGTATTCCTCTGCACTCTTTCCAGTAGATCCATACAGCTCCCCGGGTAAGGAGACCGGATAATTTAGCAGAAATTTTTGCATTTATGGTATCTAAGCAGTTCTAGGTAATTCGTCTTCAGAACACAGATTGCGTCTCAATCTACGTGAGAAAATGAATGACGCTTTTAGGTGTTTACGAAAGATAATTGGAGACTGTGTCGCTTAAATGGTGTTGAGACAGCCTAAGAGTTAACCTCTTCAAGAGCGATAGGAATTATTTTGCCCGATCTGAGAACGCTTTAACCGGCACTTAGCTTGAAACTTTGAAGATCCTGTTTACAGGGTCGTCTCGCAAAGGACTAACCATCTAGGTAAATAAGGTCAAGGAAAGACCACGAAGGTCTAGGCTCACGCAGGTCGATTGATAATGTCTACAGATGCTAGAAATGGGAAGGGTTTTAGCTCATATGTTCGCAAGAAGGAAACCCTAGTTCGGAAGTGAAGTGAATGACATTCGTTACTAAGAAGTATAATCCCATACATAATGATCACTGCCCATTACTAAAAAAGAAATAAAGGGAAGGAATCAGCGCAATTATAAGGGTATAGGGGTGTTAGTGGGTGGGTAGAGACTACGAGCAGGAGGGACATGAACCCTAAGCTAAGAAGATGGTGAACGTCACTACTTTATCATTCATGACAGAAGAGGTCATTGAAAGTAATATGGTTTGTGATGGTACTGATAAGGGTGGATGTTGTGAGGGAATTGGTTTTGGGGAAGTTGCGAGGATGTTGGGGGAAGTTGTAAAGGTGTTGGGCGAGGTTGTGAGGCACTAGTTGGAGGAAGGTTAGGAGGAGGATCACTGACGGAGTGTGGATATGCAGAGGGGCGGATCTCAGCCTGGATAGGAAAGATCTACCATCATCAGTGCACAGCTCAGGAGACGGAGTTCATACCCTTAATGAAGAAGCTAGAAGTCTTAACCCTTCCTTTTCGCCAGTAACGTACTGATACACATTTAGAAATGACACGACGTACTGTGTTTACGATACTTGTGTTTCAGTTGCAAATCTAGCAACCTTTGTAGAACTGGTACGTTGCAAATGTGATTCTTGAATATAAAAGTTTAGTAGATATATCTAAGGACAACAATACTCAAATTAATGATTTCACAGATAAAGCTTGACAGGTTACAGATGCCAGAGGTTGCTGGAGGCGACATCTATTGAAGTAATCCCGATACGGGTCTGGACGAGTTAACGCCATCCAGGGGACGGATGGCCGAGTCGGGATTCATTGATTTGTGGCAGGTGCCAGACACTGTTTGCGATATCATGGACTAGAAATGTTTCAGGCTCGTTATTTACTCTTAATAAAAGTGAGATATGAAAAACTGATGATGTATCAGTGTCAGAACCTACGACCGTCTACTGGTTAGAATTGTTAACCTTGCTCAAACTACGGTGCCCTCGTGCCGCTAACGTTAGCTACGCTAAATTTAGTGTATTCAGCGAGCCATACAGAACATGAGTTACTGTATGGGCGTCCGCAACTTGAGGTTTGGCCGTTGGGATAATTGTTTCAGTTTCTTTGAAACTCTCTGCTCACTCATGTCTCTCCTGTCTACTACAACTTCATCTCCAAACCTACAACTTCATCTTCAAAAACTCAGTCATTTCATTTGTTTGTTTTTTCTCTCCCTTTTTCGCTTTACTTTTATCCTTTCTTTATCAATTGTCCGTAGTTGGTGTCTTATTCATAAAGAAAATAATAATCAAGTGTGGAGTTGTTGGGTTCATTGTGTAGAGTTTCCCTTTTTCTGGCATATCTATGTTGCCGTGATTAGTACAATTAGTACAATTAATTATAGTAAGGAATGCCTAATTGAAATGTAAGAACACCTGTTGTCAGTCAGAGGTACTGAAAACAAGGAGGAAATATGGCCTCTAGCTAAATAACACGAAACTTGTCCTCTTCATTGAGATACCTTATCGTATGACCTTATCATAATCCTGAATCATTACGATACAGTATTTGACCGACCAGTCATCCACCGGTTAATCCTTTGCCGATCTGCCGTCGTTGAGATATTTACAGCAACATTTCCGGATGATAAAGATGACGATTGAGCAATAGAAGAGAGAGAGAAGCAGCGAATGTCTCCCTCACAACATGCCACCCAGTTTAGGCCGACATCTTCCTCCTGTCTGGCTGTTAAACATATCAGCTTTAATTAAAGAAACTTCAGTCCAAGCTGGTGTGTGAGTTTGGGCTCTGTGTTTGGTAGTCTCAGACTGGGAAGCAAGTCATATGTTGGGGGATTGACTCCCTCTCTAGAGGAAAGAGGACTTGATTCCAGTAGGATGTAGGGACTGAGTAAGACGTGTGTGTGTGTGTGTATGTGTATGTGTGTTGTGTTTAATTACCTATTTATATAGCAGAAGGGGAAGTCCTGCGTATGTGGTGACCTCTTGAGTTCATGTTATCATACATCCTTTCAAACTTTTTTATACTGTCAACATGAACGTTCTCATCACTTACCTAAATCCATTCATCCACATCCCTGTCAATATAGAAATACTTCACATCTTTGCTTAAGATGTTTCTTGACATGACCTTTCTTCGCTCTTTCTTTTCGTCTCTCATCGCTACCGACACAGACGTTTTGCTTAAGGAAATTGTTAGTTATAACCAATTCTCTCTTCACTCCTTTTTTCTTTCATTGTGGGCTAATTTCATAACCTTCCAACCTCTTCCCCTGTACTCTTTCTCTTACTTCACGTACCGTCTCTGTTGCCTTCGTCTGTACTTGTGCGATTGTATATTTGCATGTCCGTGTGTACGTATATGTTTATATGTGAAGCAGAAACAGAGAGACAGAAAGATATATAGCTAGAGAGAAATAGAGACAATGTGTCGGACAGACAGACAAGCAAGCAGGCAGACAGGCGGAGGCCAGCTGGCTGAGCTTCGTTGATATTAAGGACTCTATTCAAGCAGACCTGTTGACTCACGCCAGACATACCAGGAGTGTTTTCCCTCCACTTTGACACCATCCGGGAGTACCGTTATGGTGACTCAGTTATAGCGTTGTATGAGCCGGCTCCTGTGGCCAGGCGGTCGCCTTCCCAGCACCACAGACAAGCCCTCACCTACACTCATAATATTCCACAGTCATTCCTGCCCCAGCCACTCATTCCTCCCACTTCTGTCTACCCAGACTCTCTTCTTCCACCTTGAACCCTTCTCTCCATCTTCCTGCCTCCCCAGAGCCATGCGACAGCAGAGTTATGACGGTGAAAATTCCTCAGCATCGCAGAATCTTAAGACAGTAGAGCCTCTCAAACGGACACACACACACACACTAACAGTGGAGAACATGAAGTGAATCACAGCAGCACAGAAGAAAAATAGCAGAACAGACGTTTCCCCTAGTCAAGAAATAACAAGGACAAGTGTGAATGTACCTGAGACATGTGCAGGTACTCTAATTATTTGATACTTGGAGTATATTAGCAAATCAAACACAAGTAAATGTAAGCTTACGTTACATTTTCAAGGCACAAATAAGACTTACAGGATGGAACATTTTAAAATATTTCCATAAAACTGTAGGATTAGAGTAAAAGAAAAGGTGAGTTGATAATCAATGTTTTATTGTAAATATTCAAGTCTATCTATAACTGAAAATGCCCAAAATACATAATTAATCAATTAGCCATGTCTGTATGTCATTGGTTTTAAATACAATTAACCTTACATAAAATTCTGATTTCGCACAGTAGTGTCGAACATGAATAGGTATTATTCTTTGATATGTAAAGTCTTGTCATTAAAGTACAATATAGTAAGATACAGGAAATGTTTAGCAATTACAGAACTGTCAGTCCTCCTACAATGAAATAAACCGCAAAGTTCGTTTTAACGAAACCTTTACTCGAAATAGAAATAGGAGTAAATCTTATTGACCAAGATTTGTCATGCCCGAGTGTGAGAGGTTCCCACAGTTCTGTAAAAGCTTTTCAAACTACCGACGAAGCAAAGCTCCGGTGCGAATAGCTGTCTAAAAAAGAATTAGGTACGCGGGTCCACCTCTCGTAAGCTTTGCTGCAGAGGGAGAGTAAGTCAGAAATAAGCTTTCAGTTTGTAATGACCCCATGACATTAGGCTGGAGAAAAGAAAAAAAAAAAAAGTTCACGAATGATTACACTATGCATACGAAAGCTGTGAAACGGGAAGAACAGGACAAACTACTGAGATGCTTCAAGAAAGGGCTACGATGCATCGTGCCCACTCTTTTCAGATATAGGCAGTACCTTAAATCAGTGCCCTAAGGTCTAGCAAGGACACAGTTTGCCTCTGGCAGCAGAACAGTAACCAGCATTTTCCGAAGATCACTCTCTGTGACTGAGACTCACAGATGTTCAGTGTTTAGCAGGATATCCACGCGACCTTCTTACGGGAAAGATTTCAATGCTGTACCAGAGGGAGTGTGTAAAACACCAGATTTGCTGATGATATTGTTAATCTATACTCACATGACATCTTGGAAGGTAAGGGATGACCTTCTCTCGGGTAGATGAGATTATAACGGAAACTTCAATGCTCTTAAAACATCGGCTGAGTATAGGAGGAAATGGATTACAGCCACCCTATAAAAGGGTGACGAAGACAAAAGCTTTCATTTATTCCCACTTCGCTGGAGTATTTCCATGAGGTACTGGATGGGGTAGAATATCCCTTCGAACTACTAAGCTTTCCATATGCCTACAGTTATACTTTTAAAAGGCTTTACTATTTTCTTAACGCTCGAGAAATTGCAAGACGTTGTGATTTACTTGATTATAATAAAATACCTCGTTCTCTAACACCTTGTACTTCTCTGTGAGTCGCGCCCTCCCTGCAGCAGTCAGAGTCACTCTTCATAGTCTTCTCATATGTCTAGAATATGACTCTTAGCTGTCGTCGTCATCCTAACCCCACAGAAGCTCATTCTTGACTGCGAATGCACGAGAAAAACAATGTCATCCAAAACTACTAGCTACTGTATCGGAACCTCGAGGGTGTACAGAGTGATCTCCGGCTGCTCCTGCTGCACCAGGACTGGGCTGTAAGCGGTGTCTTTGTCTGCGAAGTTTGGTCTCGCTTGGACGTCGTGCACGGCGGCAACTGGCATAGCTCCCAGACGGGAGGCCAGGGCCGATACCCCGCCTGCTTCTGCTGCCACCTCGGGGGACACGGCGTATATGGGAGTGCCATAGGGTGAGCTGCCAACTGGTATGACCTCACCATCTTCTGCGGCCTGCTTCAGCAGGGGTGAGATGGCGTCTTCCACCTGCTCAGCTCGGGATTTCAACACCTCCTGGGGTCCGACCTCCACCGCCCGGGTGTCAGCGCCCTTTGGTGCGGCCGCTTGTGCCTGCAAGAACATAATACTATATGAGAGATAAAGAATGAAAATAGA
>JAUTYZ010142598.1:0-11137 GCA_032273725.1 Panulirus interruptus
TCCCCCCCTCCCTCCCTTTACCCATCCCTGCTCAGATCACTGCCTGTGGACGCCGCTGCTGCGAGTCACATGAAGGCGCCCTTGGCCACGCTGACAACAACGATGATGACCGCTGAACGCAACAATCTCTCACAAATCTTATGCATATGCACCGCCAGTTCCCCATAACAAACTACAGGTGCTGCTGTCTGCTGGATTACTCACACTGATGGTTCTTATCTAGAGTGAGGGAGTTAAGAATCAGTGATAGGGGGGGGGGAAGGGGGGAGGAGGGGGGAAGGGAGGACATCGTCCACGCTCCAGACTTAACTGTCTGCCGTTCGTATTATTCTAAAATCTGTTTCAGATATCTTCAGAATAGGTAGTCTGATCGTAAGTGACTCTCTCTCCCTCTCTCTGTCTCTGTCCTCAATCACTGCGCTACACTCCCTTCAGCATGTCTGAAACACGACACGGGTATATAACCAAATCACTCGTGATGAAGTTAAAGTCCAATTTCACCGAATCCCGTCACATACCGGCCTCAGAATACTTGATGGGAATGATGAGTTACCAAAGACATAACGCCTCGAAGGATGTAACTGACAGTGACTTGGGTCTACCAGCGAATAGCCTTGAGACACTCACTCACAAAGAAATGGAACAGAATCTTTTCGACTCGAGACCCAATGGAACCACCACAAGCGAGCGGATCCCATGCCCTAACTTTAATTACTGCAAGTAATTCATTACATGTCTTGTTGTATAATACAGTCATTTTATTTCCCTCAAACCTTTTTATATTTAAAGTTCACTCGTTTACTGATTTATTCAATGTTGCCTATGTCCTTGTAAAACAGTTTTTATCCGCTACAAGGTGTTTTACCTGTTAAAAAAAAAGTCACATACTTGTATTCATTTTTAATAAGTTTAGAAAATCTAAAAAAGAATCAGGTAGAATACCAGTTGGCCTTTGTCATCCAAGGAACCATTAACATGACAATGGGAATATCTTAAGCAGTCTAGAACCATTAACATGACGGAATGGGATTATCTTAAGCAGTCCCATCTCCCAATATTTATATTCCTTGATCAGTCAATTGTTTTTATCTGTGTTCCCCTTAATGGTATATAGGATAGCTCAGGTGCATGAAGCCTTTCAATTTAATCATTCATATTATCATCCCATGTCTGGTTAACTGAAATATTTGCTTTCACACAAATACAACAGCTCCTTACTTTTTCCTTTTACACACTAAGTTGATTCATCAGGCAATGATCAGGTCTCGCACTTTCCCCTAAACAAAAGGGTATTCTTATCAGCCTACAAAAAGTGTGTGGATGTCATGGGACTGATAACATTAGCAGCAAACACAACTGCATATTACTCAAAATGCTGATGATACTTCATGAAATCTTTTGACTTCTTAAACTGAATTACCCAAAACCTGAGCTCCCACTGGACATCACCAGATCCTGTGTATGGCTAGAAGTAACAAGTGAATGATTGATCCTTCCCATTAAGAACATACTGCGGCTTCACTGGTCAAGGGCAGCATTCATTTTTAACCAAACTGTGTCAACAACTGAACCAACACTGAAACTAAAAACAGGTGAGTGTACAGGTCATGGCTAGTATATGAAGGAGGATGGAACTCTAGCTATCATATGGGTGGACCTAAAAGTAATAAAATACATCCTGCTACTAAAATGTAGGTGTAACACTCTTTGTAAAACTTTTACAATCCCCATCATCCAGCCTCCTTCTAGTAGCCCTAGCCACAACTGTATGGCTCTGGTAATCTACTTTGTTTGACTCCATTTCTTTTCAAAAGTCTAGCCTATCTTGGCTTTGGGTTCTATCTATCTATATCTCTGATGTAAGTTTCCCATGGGAACTCCCATCAAGGGGGGTGGCCACGGTAAAAGAGTCTCCACTTATCCCTGTCTTTACATGCGTTCCTCACATACATCATTCCTCACATTCTTTCCCCATTTCACTCCCCCAAGTACTCTTCCACTCTATTTCCTTTTACACTAATCCCTTTAATCATACTATCATACACTCTCCTTGTAAACTCCCCATCTTGCATTCTTTCCACATACCTCATGGTATTGTTTCACACACTCTACCACTACACAATTCATTCCTTTTGCATTCCCTGCCATACCATATCTCTCATACACCCCCTTACTACTATTTTGCATTTCATCTAGTCATACCACATGCTCCTTTCAAATAACTCATTTCCACAGTCTGGACTGTTGACCTCTCTAACTTATCCAATGTCCTTCTGCATAGGTCAAAGTCAGGAGGAATGTGCTGTCCCTAAATCCTTTTCTTCACTTCCATACTTACATTATTCTGTTAGGGTCTGGGTTTACACTAAATATGTTCTCAGTTTTTAGTTTCAGACTATAGGAGATGAACATACTCACTCTAAAGTTCCAAACAACCCAGTCTACTAACATAATGACAAAGACAGGCATCCTCATCTATCTGAATACTGAATTTACTGCATATATTGAAAATTCTACAAAAGGAAACAAAATAGAAGCTAACAATATTCCTTAACTGCAAATTGGTCCAATTAAACTGTATCCCAGCACTATTAAAGATATGGAAAAAGCTGCACTTTAATTCTTTGGAAGTAAGTTTGACCATTATGATACACAGTCTCCTAAGTCATTTCTTCTCCTACAATGTGACTGTGAGAAAGTATGTATGTATATTTCAAATTTAAAATAAAAGAAAGGAAATCTGTCAAATCCATGGGTTTGAGACATAGTACTTGTGTGACAGGCAAAACTGGAAGATGTTGGGCAGCATTTAGAGCTTATGAACTTTTTTAAAGATATGGATCTTGAAAAGCTTGTGAAGCTTGTGATACCTGTGTCTTTGAGATGCTTCAGACCCTTGTGAAGCTTACATGGCTTCTCCTTAATGTACTCTCGATCTTTCCCTAAATAAAAACAGCCTGGATAACTGAGATGAACTGAGCAGAGCTTTCTTAAAAACACTTATGCTCCATTAAAGGAGCAGTGTTCTCCGTGATCAGATGTTAGTATGCTGGAGAAACAGGTCAAAGAGAAAAATATGTTCTCTGGTGCCTACTGTAAAAGACATTTTGTTGGCAGATGTCTCTTTAATCTACTATCAAGTACAAAAGAAACAAAATATTATGAAAGAATCATATATTTCCAAACCTTGTCACCAGCAATACCAATCTGCTTGCACAATTCCAGGTATTTTTTCTTTGAATCAGCAATACCCTTAATACATTCTTGTTCCTTACGATCACACTCCTGTGAAAAAGTAAATAGCATTAGTAAGCCTTTAAACAAATTTCACTGTTTTCAAGGCTATATAGAAATTAGCACTGGTTTGTTTAATGCTGTTTCACAACAGTATCTTTTGTTGACAAATTTTTTTCCACAAAAAAAAAGATTAAAAGCTGTCTGGTAGTTCATGAGTCCTGCACAAAAACACACAACAGGCATCAGTCTCTTCTTTACTCTAAATTACATGCTCGTCCAATAGGATAAGTGTGTGTTGATTAGTGTTCAGCCAATCAGCACCATAGGCCCCTAGTTTTGAGCACTCTCCTGACATCCATGTCTACCACAGTGTGCTGGATTTACTTACAGCATTTTTACCTACAAAAACATTTGCATGAGTGAGCTGTATATTGATGTGATTTGTGAAGACTAAGGTTTTCTCCTGCTTGCTCGGTAGCAGATATAAGAGGTGAGCTCATTCTCTCCACTAGTAGACTTGGTAACTTGGTGGAGCCTTAATCACATTGTGTCAAAGACAAATTTCCAGCAAGCGTTATTAGCTAAGGCATATGTCGTTACATTAAACTATATGAGAGATTTTCTATGTTAACTCTTGTCAATAGAGTCCTGGCAATTGACCAAAGAAAAATTGGCTCTGGTCAGGTTAAAAAAATTTCCTATTACTGCTATCACCTGTCCTCCAGATGAGGCCCATAAGAAAAGCAAAGCTGTTACTCATAAGAAATGAAAAGCAAAGACAAAACCATATACCTGTTGTATCTGAATCCCCTTTGAAATTTGGCGCTTAATGCTTGGCACCTCATAGTTTATGTTGCGTACCAGCAGCTGAGATGCTTCAGCCAGGTATACACAATCTTTCTCATAGAGTCGGATCACTTCCTGCCAATCCTGGAGATGAAATAACAATTACTGAACAATGAGCAAAATATTCATGAAAACTGAGTTAGTATGGGAAATTAAACATACAGCTTATATGGTCGGCACACACTTAAATGGTTGTCTCTGATCTTTCTTTAATTCACAATCTTTCCAAAAACACTGGAAAATTTATTCTCATCTTCTTAAGTCCTAGGTACCATACATGAGCTGCATATTCAAGGTGCCTTACCTCACCTTCCTGCCCAAGATCTTCTCAGGAACCTTCTGCTGTGCTAAGAAACCAAACAATGTCCACTAGGTAAGAACACGGGTCAAGAAGTAATGAATTGTTGTGGCTTTGTCTTTGTGGGAACTATTTAAGCAAAATTTGGTCAGTTCTTTCAGTCAGACTGCAGTAACAGCCACATGTAACTATTACACTGTCATTTCTCACAATATCAACTACCTCACACCACATATTTTTTACAGGTTTATCACTTCCAGTAAGTCCATCCTCTTTCTTCCTTTTGCATTCAAGGCCTAAGACTGCTAAGGCTATCATACCTTCAAACATATCCATATTTGCCTGAAGAAAAAATGAGCTCTCCTTTTACATCTTAGTGAACCCAAGACTTTAGCCCCCCCTCTTCCATCCTGACACTTCAACCCCCAAGGTTCCATCTGCTGCCACCTCCACTCCCAAGTACCTTAAAGCACCCTATTTCCTACAAGTCCTTTCCATTCAGACTTGCTCTCAAACCATCCTATCCCATTCCTTTGCTGCTCTTCATTACTATCCAATGATACTTTCTTAAAAATCTAAAATGCAAAAACCTCTTACATGCTATTTTTCAGGTGAATCTGGACACAGCATATCATACATCCCTTAAACTCTCAGTATCCATCATATCAATCTCTAAGAATCATTTTCCCCCAAAATGGCCTGATTCCTATGATGTAACACACATAGGTAAAAGAGCAATAGTAAACTGAAAAACAAGTCACCTTCATTCGTTGAGAACCATACCATCCTAAGATGTTTCTACTATCTTTTTCGGTTTCCTTCAGAATCTCAACAATCTTCTGACAGCTGAAGTAATTGATATCTGAAAAATAAGAAGGGCTTATTAATGATCAATGGTCAGTATGCTAAACAGCTGAAGAGTGGAAGATGGGAATGTTATATTTATGCAAAACTGTGTCAAGCAGTGAATCAATTAAGGAAATGCATGGAATTCTATTTAGTGTTCTTGAGTGTAGAATTAGATGAGGAAGAGAGGAATAAATGCCAACAAGTGCAAAATAGACATAATTTTGAAAGAAATTTAAAATTGTTTACACATAAAGGTGGATGGTGAATTTCGAAATGTTTAGAGCGTCAAATGTCTGGAAGCATCCTTTGAGAAGGTGAAGCATTAGCTGCCAAGAGAGCAGAAAAGAAAGTTCATACACAGGCAATCTACTAGCACTCAGAGAAGTTATGTGGGTCAAGAAAATGAGTTTACAAACATAGCAGGGTCAGTTAGAAGGCACTTTTCAGCTTGTTCCATTGCATGAGACTTAAACATAAGTATGCAATAAACATATGATATGTAGAGTATACCTATGGTAAAGGAACTTTTATGGCTTGGATGAAGAGCAACATAAGAGGAACAATATGATATGCTTATGGTGAAAGTGTGATAAAGCTTAGATAAAAAGGTAGCTGGTCATAAAAAGGAAGGAATTCTAAGATGAAAAGGTCATTCAGAAAGAAAATACAGAATACAGATGTTTGGTGAATGAGGGACTTGAGAGTAAGACAGAGGGAGAGATAAAGGGTGGTGGGGCTTGCATGGAAAGTAACAAGACATGTGAGGCCAGTTATATGTGGAATGTATATATAAATGGCCCTAAATTTTGATTACTTTTCTTAAGAAATTTGGTGTACAGAGTTAAATTACGGTTAGGCACAAATCAGAAGAAAGACAATTAAAACAAGTCAACTAACATGTTCCAGAGAGAAGACGTGTGATCTCTGGATGCTCAGGCATATCCTGGATTGCATTGTTGATTTTCTCACGTATCAAGCGCACATCCTCTGGCCACTCACGCTTTACATGCCGACGAGAGATTAACCACTCCACTAGTTTTCCAACATGAATATCGATAGGCAAGTCTTGTTCCTAGAACAAATGAAAAACATTAATTTGCTATGAATAGGAAAGATTCAGTTCCCCTTCTATCTGTGAAAATAAAAAAAAGTGCTTTAGATTGGTTGCATATTCTTGAATGTAATGGATATGAACATGTAATGAAAGAAAATACATTATATGAACTATCTGAGATGAATAATCTTTGCGTCATAGATTAAAGTGAAAAATATAAGAAGGGAAAGTGCTTGAGGGAGAAAGGTAAATACAGGATAATATGGTCAAAGACACACAGAAAGTAGAAGGACTGAGCAAAGGAGAGTGTGGCTTTGTGTGTGAAGGGTAGATAAAAGAATTGTGTGCTGTGAATGCAAATCAATTAGCTCTCAAATGATATGGATAAAACTGAGGGCAGGAGCAATTACAGCTAGGTTGATAGTGGGGTATACACAAACATATGACAAAGAGATGCAAATATAAAAAAAAAGCTTTAATAAGAGTGTGGTTAAAACATGCTACTATGGAAGTCGTAATGGGTGCCATGAATACAAAGATGGAGAGGATAACAGTAAATTTCATATTATGTTTGGGTGGGAGTATCAGAGATAGATGTGGTGATAATTTGCCATGTGTTCATAGAGAAAATAAAGTCTAAGTTACACAAATACCTTGTTTGGGCATCATGTAATCTTTACATAAATATGGTTTAGGACTGATAAAAGATTCAAGAACATCTTGATTATAAAATAAAGAACAAAAATGGTGGAGGACTGGGTGATAACACAACTGGTTTACATAATTTTCTTTTTAGACGTAAATGCTTTTTCCGTTTTAGTTAAAGATGCCAGGAACTAGCGAGCAATGACATTTCGCACACACCAAGTCTATCATGTATAATGTACTGAAACCACAGACCACCATCCCCAGCCAAGTCTCAAAAACTATTCCATGGTTTATCTTGACCTCTTCAGACTAGTTTAGTTTCATATAACCCCACATTTTATCTCTCCTTCATGACCATCCTCGCTATCAAGTTACCTATTATTAAATCATAAATACTAATAGTGCCAATAAAGAAAACACATATATGATTCATCATTCTTATGCCACATGTCGGTTCTCTATGAGAAAAACAAGGATCCAAATGCTACAACATGCATGTCCTTACAACGGTACAGTACCAAAATATTTACACACTGGCAATCTTTTGAAACTTAATGCAATATACAACACACAGAACTCCAATGATAAAAAAACTCCTACAATTTCACCATATTTCTTTCAGATGTCACCAAGAGTGATAAACCAGACCTGGTCTTCAGGCGGTCTTGAAGGTTTATGTAAAATTACATACAACTGGTTTGGAAGATGCTTAAAGGATTCTGAGGTTTAGGATGACGGTAAGGGTTGATTCATGTTGGAAGTCATATTTCTTAATGACTGTCATTCTTATGTGGAGCAAGAAAGTGTTAGGAAGAGTACTGCTGGTTGGAAATATTACCATAAAAATTTATGCAGTTGTAATAGTGTTATCTTATTTTCTCCGTGATAGCTTCATTAAAAACTAACACATAGTATTATATAATAAGGTAATCCTATAAACTAGTTAATCCTGCAAGTCACATCATCAGCAATCACCCCAACTTAATCCTACTGACATTTCCATTACTCGATTTACTATTTCGCAACAAGCTGAGGTATATATATATAACATAAGAAATTATAACTAACATTCATATTTCTTTGACCCAAATGGTTAGCCGTGTAACTAACGCCGCTGGCCAGCTGTTCACTGTTGTTGACTCGACTGACGTGTAGCAGCAAGACACTCACCACCGCGTTCATAATAAGGAAACTTTCTCTTCATCTCAGTAATCTATAATTAGCACTTTTGAGGAGTAAATTAATTCTCCATAATTTTAGTTTTGATGTTTTGAAAATAATGAATGCTTAGGTGATTTTATATAAGCTATCAATTCGTGTAAACAATTAATGTTGCCTCTTTATGTACATCGATTCAACACTATTCACCAGCTAACAAGACCTTGTACCATCTCTTCTAGTCAAAAACTAAATCGTAAAGTGCAGAATAATACATATATTCATATTCATTTTCATATAAACATCTTTTGCTGTGGAAGAGTATACAATAGATCTTTCATGGTAAAACATCATGGCTCACAACCCTCCAACCACTTGTTGTAAACAAACTACATGGAATATATTTCACCCCTTTTCATATATCTGATTTTGATTCCGTATAAACCTCAAACAAACAATGAATTAAAAATATACAAATATATCATCTTGTCATTTATCGAGAGTCTAATATACAGTCCGAGAAGGTTTGTGTATTTCATTCGTTTATAATAGTGTATGAAACGATCTCCATTTTCTGTAGAGGACTAAGGACACGTCAGATGAGTGGCGCCTCACAGTTCTGGTGTTCGAGTTGCGTCAGTCGTCACTCCAGGTTCAAAGTCTAAGTACAAACTGACACGTTGCCTTGAGGTGATGAGGGCCGTCAGCAGCAGCGGCTGACCTCAGTTCACAGAGAAGACTTAAAGTAACAACTGCAGGAGCGCGATCAACAGACGTTAAGAGTACAATATCGTAATCGGAACCTTGTCAAGTGCAATTATAGCAGTGATGACTAAGTGGGCAAGGTTGGGTATTGGTGTAATTGTGCTTGTGATGGGAGTGCAGGGTTTCGGGGAAGTGGCAGAATGGCAACAGCAGAGAGAAAAAGCCGTTGATGCCCTCTTCCAGCAGCAGGAGGCCGCCTGGGGCGTGGAGCTCCTGCAGCAGGCGGCGAAACAAGGAAACATGGACGCCGAGAGTGACCTAACCCTGGCACGCCTCCTGGGAACAGGGCTGACGCAGGATATCGATGGGGCAGCAGCATCCTCCAGCAGTCTGGTCAGTGTCGGGGGCACAAGGGCCCACACCACCCAGGCCTTGCTCCTCTCGCACAACCTGACGGGCACCTCTCTCACGCAGGAGGAGCGGAAGAGTCAGGCAGTGTCGCATTACCTGCTGGCGGCCATGGGCAATGACCCCCTAGCCCAGATCATGGTGGGGAGGCACTACTGGAGCGGCGGCGACTGTGATGCCGCCCTCCAGTACCTGCGACGGGCGGCCACCTCCGTCCTCCCCACCACCACGGAGGAAGCTAAGGGCCGCAACCCGCCAAGGTTCGTGTGGCCCGAGGACGACAACATCCCCTCCACCTACCAGGTACCTTCTCTGGACGAATTCCAGTTCCTGGAGTACTCTGCCATGAGCGGCGACCCCGAGGCAGCCTTGAGGGCGGGCATAATCCTGTACAAGGGCGTGCCTGATGTTGGGTATGACCCCGTGCGTGCTGCCCGCTACCTGCGACAGGCAAGCGAGGCTAACAGCACCACAGCCATGGTGCTCCTGGCCTCCATGCACCTGCATAACACCATCAGCCCAGACCGTGACGACACGCTGGAGCTTCTGCAGACGGCCCTCAGCCTTGGGGACAAGTCTGCCCACACATACTTAGGCCTCCTGCACATGAAGGGGTACGGGGAGGTGCCGAAGAATCTAGGTAAGGCGAGGAAACACCTCGAAGAAGGTATCAAAACCGGTAGTGTTGAGGCGTTCTATCTCCTGGGTAAAGTATACGAGGACCCCGATAGCTCCGGGAGTGTGGAGGAAGCCATGATGATGTGGGAGGTGTCGGCCACCTTTGGTCACGTGCCCTCTGCCTTCCGGGTGGCAGAGAACTACTGGCAGAGGATGCAGAAGGTGACCACCACCACTGTCACCCCGGACGGGAGCTCGGCTCTGGCCGAGAACATTTGCCGTAACGCCCTCCCGCTGTATCGGATGATTGCGCTCTCCGGCAACTGGCAGTACCTGCAGGAGGCTGCCTTCGAGGACTACAACAAGGGTCGCTACTCGGCCGCGCTTCTCAAGTACCTGCTGCTCTCCGACCTAGGCTACGCTTCGGCACACGTCAACGCAGGTCGGCTACTGGACTCCGGGATCACCGGCGTCTACAGGAGCGAGGAGGCTGCTTACAGCGAGGCGCTCAAGGTGTGGCAGCGGGCGGCGGACGCAGGGCTGGCCACGGGGCACGTCCGCCTTGGGGACATGTACTACTACGGCCATGGCGTCCCTGCCGACGATCACACGGCAGCCAAGTACTACGGTCAGGCAGCGCACCTGGGCAGCCCCCAGGCCATGTTCAGCCTCGCGAACATGAAGGAGTGGGGCCAGGGTGTAAGCCAGAACGTGACCCGCGCCAGGGAGCTGTACGAGGCCGCACTAGAAGCTGACGCCGACGCCTACGTCCCCGTAACCCTGGCGCTCCTCAGGATGGACGTGTTGCTGGGGATGAACACCACAATGGGCCTTGATCTGTACGCTGGTAGGTCCTCCCTCGCCTCACTCCTGGACCACACGCTCGGCCTTATGTCTATGTTAGATGCTCGTGTTCCTGCCTGGGATATTGTGGTCATGACGGGCCTCGCCACGCTCATCCTTCTCCTGATGGCTGCCAGACACAGGCGCTGATCACACCCTCCTCAAATCCAAGGCTTTTCGCCTATGTTGAGTTCCTAGTCATACCAGTGATGACTTCCACCTTTGTATCATCACTAATCAGTTATTATCATAACTATACCAACTCTGTATCATCACTAGTCATCTACCATTATCACTAAACTCTTAATATATTGTCACTAATCAGCTATTATCATCACAACCCCACCTCACTATATGATCGCTAGTCAGTTACCATCATTACTACACCCGCTCACTAGGTCATAACTAGTCAGATACCATAGTCAATTACAACCCACTCACTACATCATCACTAGTCAGCTCTCCTCCCTCTC
>JAUTYZ010142929.1:0-11134 GCA_032273725.1 Panulirus interruptus
CCGCCAATATGCTCTCTACGTGAGATAGAAGAAAAAATTAACATAGGTAGTTATATAGATAGATAAGCAAATAGATCTATTTACCATAAGTCAAACTGAAATAAATGTGATTCACCTCATCCTCATCTGATTTTATCTCGTCTTCTCCTATTCCTTCGTCCTCTGATAAAATTTCAGTTCTGTTTTCCCCATCTTCATCATTCATTATATCTGCATCCTCATCCTCTGAATAATCCTGTTCCTGTTTCTTCTTATTTCTTAATGATGATATTACACCAACATCTTGGGCTGTCTGATGGAAAACAAGATATCTTTTTCAACTTAATTTTATTCTCATTTCAGCAGCCTTTAAAAAAAATCTAACCAGAAAAATATATCAATGAATAAATAAATTAAAAGAAGAACAGGTGGTGAAAGCCTTGCAGTGGATGAAATGTGGCAAGACGGCTGAAGTGGACAGTATTGCCGTTGAATTTCTTAAATACAGGAGTGACTGTAATGTCAACTGGTCAGTTACTATTTTCAATGTATGTATGGATCACAGTGAAGTGCCTGAGGATTGGCAGAATGCATGAATGGTGCCACTGTATGAAAGCAAGGAAATCAAATGTGAGTGTTTAAATGACAGAGGTATAAGTTGGTGAGTGCACCTGGTAAGTTGTATGGTAGAGTGGTAAGAGAGTGAAGGCATGTACAAAGCAGCATCAGACTGGGGAGGAACAATGTGGTTTCAGGAGTGGTAGAGGATGTGCGGATCAAGTGTTCACTTTAAAGAATGGGTGTGAGAAATACTTAGAGAAACTAGAAGGACGAGAAAGAGAAGGACTTGTATGTGGCATTTGTGGATCTGGAGAAAGCATATGATAGGGCCGTGACAGATGCCTTGTGGAAGGTCTTACGAATATATGGTTTGGAAGGAAAGCTACTAGAAGTGGTGACAAGTTTTTTCAGGAGTGTAAGCATGAGTGCAAGTAAGCAGAGAGGAAGGTGAGTGGTTCCAGGTGAAGATGGGTCTGCAGCAGGGGTGTACGATGTTATCATGGCTGTTTAATTTGTTTATGAATGGGGTGGTGAGGGAAGTAAATGCAATGGTCTTGGAGAGATGGGTAAATATGCAGTCTGCAAGGGGTGAGGGGGGAGGGCCTGGGAAGTGATTTAGAGGGTATACATGTCAGAGTGAGCTCTATTTTAGACAAAAGAAATGGATGGATAGATTTTTTGCATACGAATATGCTTGTGGATGATGCCAATTTAATGAGAGAAGTATGGAATGATGAGGACTGCATCAGCTTGCAAGGGAACTTAAGACAATCTTCAGCATTGGTGTGATACATCAAAGATGATATTCAACTTGAGAACTTGATTATTTGCAAAGATATGTGCTAGGACAAAGTTAGAGGATGTCTCAGCACTATGTGAAGAAGTACTTCATTTGTATCAGAGTAGTGTATGACTGAAATAAACTAAGTGATGAAAACATGAATGCTAGTAGAATTCATTAGTTTAAAAGTTGAATGACAGTAGAGAAAGTTCAAAGGATGGGGCCCTAAGAGAGTAGAACTCCGTGCCCTTACTGTATAAACAGGTAATTACACACAAATGCACACTTTTCAAGGGGAAGGAAGAGATAGAGCTGTCAATATCAATAAAATATCCACTTTTATCTTCCCTATGACATACAATTAAAGACTGCTGGTGAAATCCTCATGTGTCTACATTCTCCTCCCACCTGTAATGCTACATTTTTAAAATACAGGACTGACAAAATAATATCCAAGATTTGTCAATGTACCCTCACCTCTTCCTCCTCTTCTTCTTCGTCCTCGGTACTATCTTCATTTATTCTAGCTTTCATTTTCTCTTTGGCTTTCTTAGTCTCTTCTGAAGCATCCAGTCCATCACTGTTGTCAGTGTCGACAGCCTTACCTTTTTTCTTTTCTGGATCAGTCACTGAAGAACTGTGAATAAATATTTAGCTTGAATATGTTTTATATTGGTGTAAAAAAACAGGCTTAAATATGAACTATATTGGTGAAAGAAAATAAAGGTACCAATGTGAAATTAACAGAGAGATGGACTTTATAGAAGTAAAAGTGTCAGACGCAGCTTCACTAGAATGATCAGCGTGGCTAAGATTTCCTTTTATAAATATTTCTACAATTCTGTTAAGTGATGCTGATAAAACAAGTGAAACTTTTAAAGAAAAATTATATTCTTTTTTTCAAGCAGTATTTTGTATTATCAATAAAATTATACAATTTAAAAGATCTGCATTATTCATTTCCTTTGCATTTAAATATTTATGCATGAAAGGGAATGGGCATCAAAGATACAGACAGTAAGATAGATAGCAAGAAAATGATGATACTAGTCTATATATTTTCACTGTGCCACAAGTCTACTATGTTCATATTTCCACAACATAAACTATACCAAATTTGAAATGAAATTTTAGAGACTACTTAATCTTTTTTAGTTATCACTATTTTCATGCATAATTAAAGCAGCCTTTGTGCTTTTATGAATAAGTGTTCCAGAGCATGTTCCACTTTCACGACTGTCTATTTTTTCTTCATGTTAACCACTTCCCACATCAATTATGTCATTTAACTACCCTTTGTTCATAGTCTGGTGAACAATTAACTATGAAATGATTTTATCTAAATTGAAATAACAAGAAACAACTTCCTGAAATTATCTTTTGAAATACTGTCTTTTCTTTCTGCCTCATCCACTCATGGACTGCTAGCATTCTGTCCACAAACATACAATCTCTCCTTGTCACAGATAATACTTGACAACACCTGACTCACACAATTCTTTGTAAATCTTGATTTTCCTGTGGTGAGCACTATGCGCTAGCCCTGCCTTTTGGCAAAATGGTAAGAGCTATAGATACAAGTATTAGGCAGGAACTTTAGGCGAAACATTAGGTAGTAGTAGTAGTAGACAAGAACATTAGGTGGGAGCATTTGGTAGAAGTAGTAGGTTGGAACTTTAAGGCAGGAACATTAGGTAGACACATCAGGTATAAGTAGTCAGTGGAAACATTAGGTAGGAGCCTCTAAAAACACTGCGCTAGTGTTGCCCTCCGACAGTGGCCTGTTAAGGGTGAGGTACTAAAGGCTAAGAAGCAGCACTGGAGTTTACCAGATATGGAAACTCGTTTTGCCATGGGAACGGGCATCAGAGACATAGATAAAATAGAATGAAAGCGTCAGTATTGATATCAGTGCTGAAAAACAGTGCCGGTATTAGTATCCGTATAAGCTAAATTTTTGGTACCAGTACATCACTAATGGTAACGTAACGAGTAATATTTTCCACTGTTCTCATTCCAAACCTGTCTGTGCTTTGAAAAGGCAAAATTTTACAACCAATCTTATTGCAAGTTCTAATTCTAAATTCTTTCCATTTACAAGAAATTTCAATGTGCTACAAATTTTCTCCCTTACAAGATTCTAATCTTAACTCCAGCTAAAAATTCCATCCTTACTAAACTTCATCCAAAAAACTAAACTTACCCACAGACAGCAGCTCTTACCATTCAAATTAGTTAACTCTTGAAACTAATACATGGTATTTCACAAGTGGGTTAATGTAATATGCCACTACAGCCACCTAGTAACTTACCACATTTTATTCCTTGTACCTAACGAGTTCTGAATCTCCCTAAGCAAAATCTTTGGAATGAAGTGACTCTCAACAAAGTGCAAAACTTGAGCTGGGTTGACAGCACAAACATATTTGTATTCAGCATGTGGCAAGAATGTAAACTTAATCTTGGTTTGGCGATGAGTTCGACCTCTGTTATCTCTCTCAAGTTGTGAAGTAACGTTCAGTCTATGAAGCACCTGGATGAAAAGACAAAGGACCATATATTAAGCAGACTCTAAAACTTAAGCCATATTTTCATTTCTTCATACCTAACTACCTCTCCCAATTTAGCAAAGTAGCATTAGGAACAAATGAACAAGAAATTATTTGCATCTATCCGCTCTTTAGCCGTCATGTATAATCCAAAATGAGTCTATCCCAAACCCTAGTATTGTACGCTGTACGCATGCCCCTTGCTTAAATCTAAGACCTTTACAGTCACCTCTGAACATCTCATCCACAAACATCAAACAACCATGGAGACATCACACATCCTTAGTACACCCATCTTCACTGAGAACAACTCACCCACCTACCCTCCTACTTCCAGACATGTCTAACAGCCCTAGTAAAAAGGTCTCACTGCATATAATAACTTTACATTTACCCCACAAATGCACAGCACCTTCCACAAGCCCTCTCTGTCAAACCTGTCAAACCTATCGTGTACTTTCTCCGACATAACTAGACTCTGCCTACTTGTGAGTACACCACTAGTGAAAAGTCCCCTTTGGAGAGGCTGTATCATCGTCAGTGGAGGAAAAAGAGTACAGTCCTGTCGAGTAATGGAACATGTCATTCCAAAGCAGTCCATCACTTCCCTGCTATTGGATGTAGTACAGCCTTAAAGCTAGAGGAGCCCCATAATAAGGGTCCTGGGGTCATACATAATTAATTTTCTCTAAATCCATAAATGCTACATACAATTCATTCCCTTTCTCAAAGTATTTCTCTCACAAATTCTGCAAAATCTTCAAAGCAAACACCTGGTCCACAGATCCTCTACCTTTACTAAAGCTATACTGCCCCTCAAACGTTCTATGAATACCACCACCCTCTCAATCACTACCTTCTTATATATTTTACAAAGTATACTCATAATTCAAGCTGTCACTTTTGTCCTCCTTGCCTTTATACAGGGGTACTATGCTGCATTCTGCCACTTCTTAGGCACCTCATCTTGGGCCACAAATACATGGAAAAGTCTGACTAACTAATGAATAACACTATAACTCTCTTTCTTGAGAAACTTAACCGCAATCCCATCCATCAATACAGTTTTGCCACACATGACCTTAATCAAAGCTTTCAGTACCTCCTCTTTTTCACCAAACCATTTATCATGACTCCCACTCTGCATGCCACTTTGTTCTAAACACACATCAGTTACCCTATCATCTACCACATTAACCCATCCTCCAAAATACTCACAGCATCTCTTTATCACCTGTTACTAGTGCCCCACCTGCTCCCTTCACTGTTGCTCTCATTTGCTCTCTCCTCTTCAAATTCTTTACCTCCTTGCAAAAAAAATTTTTAATTATCCTTTAAGTTCATCAATACTTCCACTGCAAATTATCAGACTCCACCTGCTTGAGGTTATATCGTGTGAAAAAGTCACCTTTTGGCGAGGCTGTATCATCAAGGCATATCAGTCTTATAATAAAAAAAAATTCTTATTCTAAAGCGGTTCATCATATTTCTCTGCTACTGGAAGTAGTTCAGCCTTGGGCTAAAGGAGCATCTGGAAAGATGTCCTTGGTAACATCAGGCCTCTTTCTTAGAAAAATGCCATGGTAATCATAAATAAATGAATACATTTCAGCTCAGGTATCTTTCTTGATCTCCTGCCACTTCCTCTTGTACACCTTCCAATCACTTTCTCTCCTTTCCTAAAGGTGCTGTCCGTACACCTCTACTTTCTCTTTCACTAGCAATTTCACTTCCTCATCCCATTCACTTCTTGCATGCCTACCTCCCATCTTCCACATGTCACAAATTTCATCTGCACATGCAAGAATTGCTTTCCTAAATACCTTCCACTGCTCTCCAACACCTCTTGTTTCATCTATTCTCAACCTATGCCACTCTTCACTCAATTTCTCAAGATATCTTTATACACAGGCCTCTATTTCAAGCTCATTCACTTGCATCACTTCTTTCACACACACAATTCCGTCTTTTCCTAAAACTTTCACACTCACCCCAACAAAGAATGTATCAGATTCAGACACCCCACCATGAGCCTTCAAGGCGATTTTCTAGTTTTGCCCTTTCTTCTGCTGCTATTTTTGGAAAGTGATAATATAAGGAGGGAAGTGAGTTAAGTCCCCTTCCCATCTCTCTTAATCACCTCTTACAATATGGGTAGTATTTTTACTCCCCTCTCCCAAAGGGTACTAAGACATTTATTTAAATCAAATGCAGACACAAAAAGAAATATCTAAACAAGATTCAAGTATATGACAACTCACCTTAGCCAAGGACACTTCTGAAAGTTTAATGCGCAAAGCTTCAGCCTGAGCTCTGCTGACGTGTGAGTGAAATGGCACTTCCATGATGGGTGTTGAAATGCTCCTGCTGGCTGTCCGTAAGATTTCCTTCATACGTGGTACACCTAAAAGCACACAATTTTTATGTAAATCCAAATTAAATCATACTGCCGTACTGAATAAGGGAAGAAAAATAACCGTTAACAACAATTTTATCAGACGAGAATACTGATGTGAACTAATATGTGCTAAAACAAACACAAAAATGTATTGTAATGATGCAACAGAAACAAAAACAATGTATTTGCATTATTCATATGTCATTCACTGCCAGAGTAAAAATGAAATACTTTTTTTCTTCATCTCCCCTATCCACACTAACAAAAGAAGGATTTGCTGGATGGCTACCATTCCCTTATCCAATATCACACCTCTCAATTGTCCTATACCCTCCCTTCAATCTCTCTTCATAATTTCCAAAAAGCACTTATGTCTCTGGAGAAGAGCAAGATGTGCTGCCATACACAAGGGAGGAAGCAGGGTGGGCTCCAGCTCCTGCTTTTATTACCATTATTACATAAACCCATGTCATATAAAGTATGTTAACTCTCTGGTTTGCACACATCCCTTACATGTATTTCTTTCATATGTAGTGATCTATCTATTTATATATTTGTATCTCTGATGCCCGTTCCCTCTGGGAATTCACATCACTGTCGAACTCCACCTCCTACTTTCCTCCACAACCTGTACAGCACATTCACCGGGGAATCTACATATTAACTTCAGCACTAAATGTATTTCTTTCACTCTATAATGGGTAACACAAAACTGGAAGACCTAGATGTGAACTGAAAAATTGCAGTCACCTGTTGTTTGAGGTTAATGTTTCTCTATCTGTCCAGTTGACCTTTCACACACTTTTGCTTGGTGCTCTTCTGACATATTCATCAAAGAGGTTCTTGTGGATATAATTGTCTTGTTTCTTCCAAAAATTTAGAGTTTATAATCCTATCAATCTGTACATAATATTGCTTTCAACTTGATGACTGTAAACTTAAGCCAACTCAACTTACTAACCTAGGGTAACGTTTAATTCATCTTTGCCAGCGAAGTGGAAAGTGTTGAGAGTCATCTGTGTCAGTGGTTCACCAAGTGCCTGAAAGAGTGCTGGAAACTTAAAAGGAGAGCCAAACAAGACATTCAGAAAAGTGCAGGGTTAAATTCCACCTCTTACATCACTATGAATAATAGCAACAGCTAACACAATCTTTCAAAACTCTTAGAAACTGAAATAAATCTCTCAAGTCAAGAATATCTCTCAAGTTGACGAAAGAGAACCAAGCATTCCAGCCTTCTGCCTACCCATGGGATTAAAGCAGGGAACCCTAGATCAACAAAATCAATTCCCACACAACATGCATGTATGAAGAGAATCAACCCCATATAAACGAGAAGAGAGTGCAGGATAACAATAATATAAAAACTTACTTAACATCAGTTTCACCCATCTGTCAGTGTCTGATATCTTCCACAATCATGAACAGTCTCAAAAGGACCCAGTGGTCCACTGTTATCTGAATCCCTTTGTATTGTATTTGTATTCCTTTGTATAATTATCAGGTTAGTTTAGACTTATTGTTTCCAGTCAAAGAGTTTTCAAAAAATCCTCAGTGTCATTTTATCATATTCTGGAAAAATATTTCTTTCCAGAGATTGTATATTTCATTATATAATGAGTATCAATGGGAAAATCTACTTCAATTACAGAATTTTTGAATTATGAAAGCTTTTTCAAGAAAAGAACCCTTTTGTAAATTATTGCACTGATGTACTTGACTAGAATGAACCAAAATTTAACAGATCACAACCATTCGATAATGCAAATTAAAAAGAAGGGGAGCAAATAAAGCATGAAATGAAAATTCTGTCTTACCTGAGCACACAAAGCCCCCACAGCTTCACCTGGAGCTACCATTGACGTTAGAGCCTTCATATGTACTGCTGTTGCTACCTGCTCTTGTGTTAACTTCTGGAGATGTTTAGGCTGCCTGGAGTAGTTCTCTTCATAGTAGTTATCAATAAGAGCATCTAAGGCTTCAGATACTACACCAAGATTGGATGCACCAGAAAACACGGAGCTGACCGGATCTGGACGTTTTCGAGCACTCCTGCTGTAGCTAGAAAATACAAGTATACAGAAAAGATTTAATACATCTGGTATCTGACAACAGGTGTAACTAAAATGGGACTCAACTCCCTGTGCAGGCTTTCATAAACTAGTGATACCATAAAGATGTACTTTACTCACATGCATAATTATAGCTATCACATTCAGCAAAAGTATCACTGTCTTTTGATTTATCTTATGGAAAACTTAATTGTACAATAAGTCATTATACACAACAACAAGAGGCTGGATGTATGCAAATGAAGTCACTATCCCCTTGTTTCTGATGTCACCTCACTAAAGCAAGAAAGGTAAGTAGACATGTATTCTTTACTTTATATTTGTATATATTAGAATTATTCTTTTACACTCAACTACCTTTCCCGCCTTTGTGTAAGTGTAAGGAACAGACAAACAACAGCCATACTAATATGCAATTGCTCTCAAGCTATCATGTACAATGTAATGAAACCAAAGGTGACCACCCAAAGCCATGTCCCACAGACTGTGATCTCTCCTTCCACTGGCTCTTTAACATACCCAAGGAAATTGGCCCACTCTACAAACCTATCACTACATCAGCCCTCTAGTTCTAACCACCATGAAAAAAAAATCCAGTTCCTCTGCAATGCCATCCGCTCCTGCCACACTTCATTTCATTCAAGGCTTTTACTACCTCCTCTCTTTTCACCAAACTATTCACCATGACTCTCACTCCAGATGCCACCTTATCCCAAACATATCACATCCACCAACCCATCAACAAATGCATTCAGCAATCCCTCAGAAAATTCACTTCATTTTTTCATCTCTTCTTTGCCTATTAGCAATTCTCATTTGCTCCTATTTGTTTTCTATTTATCACACTATTCACTGTCTCATCCCATCTCTCACTTATGCTCTTTTTCAGCTTCAGTATCTTTCTTTTAACCTCCTGCTGCTTTCTCCAGTACTTCTCACCATCTCGCACTTCTTCCCGAAATTAACATTCATACAACTCTTTTTCCTCTTTCACTAGCAATTAAATTTCCTCATTCCACCATTCACTACCATTTCTCACACATCTTTATCCCATTTTGTACATGCAGCACACTTCATTCACACATTTAACGTCGATAAAGAAATAAAAATGTTTACAGAATACTCACTGATCTTTTTCCTCAGTTGTTAAATTGTACCACATATCTTCAAGATGTTTAGAAGCACTGGAACGACCAGTAACTTTGTTGAAATCACCACTTTCAACAGCAGGTGTCATCTTCCTACAAAATTTAAGAAAGCCACTGCGACGAACACATCCAGATCTATTATTTTTCCTTTGCCATTTCCTCAACTAAAAATTGAAGAACATAAGTAATTACCAAAAGGTTATCAATTGCATCTTGCTTTCAGAAGAACCCTAAGCAATACACATACCTTCAGGAGATGATTAAGAAAGCTAATATGGACTAGTTATTCTTAACTGTAATACTGCCCACATCTAGAGCTAATGTGATCAATTTCCTTTTTCATCTACAGCAATAAGTTTGCATTATAACCAATACATACTCCTTCTACTTCATACCATTATCTTTTAAGTCTATGAGTCTTTGTGACTATTTTGTAGCTTTTCTTCCTAAACATCCACTAATGATGAAGACAAGCATCACATATAGGTTGAAACACATTCAGTTTACCCTGAAGCATCATCATATGTGGTTCCATGAACATGTCTGTCCACTTTTTACCTACAATACATGCAGTTCACCACCTAATATGCAATTCTGAAGTATATCAACTCTAAACAACAACACCCTAATGATTTGGTCCAACAGGCATCAAGAGGAGGCAATAAAACCAAGAAAACAAGGTTGCTGCCACTCACCTCAAGACCAACTATGATTTAGGATTCTCAGTTCACCTCAAACTACTCTCATCTAACTCGGGTATTTGAAAGAGAAAAGCATTCATGTTCATGGATAAGAAAATATTCAGCAAACCACACTTGAATATGCTTCACTCTAAGGCCCTTGCATTTACAACCAAGCAACACCATACATCTTTTACACAGACCTGTCTTCACTTAGGAACCACAAACCCTTCTCCCTTGCAGCTCACATATATGCCTTACTCTTCCATTAAAAACTCCTCACAGCATTTGGTAACAAGTTACTCCATTTATCTTATATATTCACAGTATCTTCGACAAAGCCCCTCTGTTAAGCTTACTATATGATTATCTAATATATTATATCACTGTAAAAAAGCAAGTTATATCATACCTTCTTGGCATACTTATCAACTTCCTCTTTATCTCCAATGCAACTGGCAAGAGACAAAGACTGGTCATCCAAGAGCCGACTATAGTTCTTCACCAGTACATCCAAAGTGTCAGGATTCCTCAAGAATGGCACTCTAGTCACATCTAGTCCATCTTCACCATAATTAAACTGACGAAAAGAGTTACATAATCCTAAAATATATATATATACTGAATGCCAAAAGTAAATAATCATTTACTTTCTTCATCCAATATCTCTATAATGAAAAAAAATTCACAGCACATTTTAATCCTTTGTAAAGAGAACAGAGACCTGTCTCCATCAATTAATCAATCTGAAATTGAACATCTGGAAAACAGCATAAATGAAAACTATTTTACCATAAAATACAATGGGATATAAGAAGGTCATGTTTCCATGGGAGATTTTTTGTCATAATTCACAACACAAAACTATGACTAAAACATCAAGAAACATACAGTATAGTACAGCTATATCATTAATGCAAGTTTTTTGTATCATACTTGCTGCCACTTCCTGCCACAGAGACGTAG
>JAUTYZ010143150.1:0-11133 GCA_032273725.1 Panulirus interruptus
AAATTATGGTAAAAAATCTAACTTTATAAAACACAGCAATAACAGTATAACTGAGTCATACAGTCTAACTAAAACAGAGCATACCATGGTATAACACCAACATTATAGTTCAGACCACAGTATTTCTGAGTTGATCGAAGCAGATATGACATTATAAAGTAATCCAAATGTATAACTACAGGACTGCAATACAGCAAAACGTTATTACGTATGTAACATAGATTAAGCCTCACGTGCAACAATTACTAAGGGCATACCCTTACAACTTCCGCTCAAGACGACCTTGTATTATAAGTGACAAGCGTGGCATCCTTGACCTCTGACTACAGGCCAACACAAGAATTCAGAATATCAAGACGTCGCACTTGCAGTTCATGCTGTAGGGTGACAGAGCCGATAACCTTGCCTAAAAAGAAAATGTGAACAGCTTTCGAAGGTCAGTTTCAGTGTAAAGGTGAAGTATATATATATTTACCAATCTAGTTGAGCTAGAATAGCGTGCCTTGCAGAAGTACGCCACCTTTGGGCTTTAGAAGAGAAGAAACAAAGACTAGATCGACAGCAACGGCAAGAGTGATGCCCCTTCCAACCAGTGCCGGCCTGAAGGTCGAGGATCAGATAAAATATAATCACATTACATATCAAAGAAATAGATATTATCTATAATCACATGAGAAAATTACATTAATCTAAACTTATATTCTACGTCCACCTGGAGATGATAGTGGCTGTAAGGGAGTAGGGTTTCGTAATTCTTACTACGGCATGTGATAATAACGAACGGTAAACCATTCCCATTCTGTGAAGACTACTAATTCTTGTCAAGCCGACCAGCACAGAAGAGCGCTAACAAAGGAATGTCACGTGTATCATAAAAAAACATGGCAATAAGTCATCAGACACTATTGAGAACGTGTCATATCATTTTTGCCTGTTGATGTGTCATACATATACGTGTCTTATGATCCCTCCTGGAAATTACTTCCTAACGCTATTGAAGTCACAAACAGCTGCATAACAATAGCAAAGAATCCCCATCTGCACGCCCATGTTATCTGGGCAGGGTTGCATTCCTGATGAAGCCATGCCCATGAGGGAAACACAGGCTGTCTTTCAGCACCACTCGTATACAAATTATTTTTCTTTATTTGTGCAGTCATGTGTGTGGTGGATATGATAAATGCCTCATTTGACCTTTAATTATTGGCATTACAAGGCGTGACTTGCTCATTCAACAAATTAAAAACATGTAATACACACTGACCCCTCTCGACCCCTTATTTCACACATGAGAACGAGAACTAAAGAAGGTGACTATATAATAAGCGTTAGCTTCATACAACCGTATTCACAGACGGGACATACAAAAGCAGATAAGGAACCAGACAGCAGACTATCCTAGCCTGTAAGTTTGGTTCAAACGACCTTGAAGAGAGATATCAGACACCTGACCAAAGATTTTTACAGCTTCGTGTAAATCCCTCAGCTATTCGTGTACAATGGATACTAAATCTCCTTATAGTCTTAGCTGTTTAAACGTTATCGTAACCAAAATATTTTAAGCCACAAAATATATAAATCATATCCTTGCTCATGGTTGCCAGGATCGACTTTGTCGGGCCAGAGGTGTATGTAGTAACTGCCTTGGTCATCCTGCCCTGTATATTTGATGACTGTAAAAGTACCCTCACGCCTGGCAGTATAGGCTAATCTTGCAACATATGATACAAGTGACGTCATAGCAAATGTATGCTCCTCCGGCGTCATGAGAGGCTGAGGGTCGGGTAATCAGCCCAGCCTAGCCCAAATTACATACTCATTAAGCTATGGTCACATGCATAGTCTAAAGAGTAGGCTCCAGGGATTGTCCCGTACGACTCTGCCATGAACTGCCGGTTGCTATCTCAATTATCCTTCATCCTTCACTAATACCATATGTATAGATATCATCCGTAATCACCATAGAAATTGGTTCATCATCCTATCCTATCATACCATGAGTATGACGGTACGACCCTTGGGCGTGACGGTACGTCGTTCTAGCACCACAGTACGACCCTGTGGGATGACGTTGCGACTCTTGGGTACGATGGCCTAGCAGTTCACCTAATCCTTTAAGGCTCAGGTCGAAGGACTATCCTACGGTGGGGTGGACTCACAGGAGGAGTATCTGGTGTTGCCATCTCTTTACAGGACTTGGATTCAAGGTTGTGAGACGGTGGTTATGTGACAGATGGGAGACTTCCGTCCTGGTTGGTGAGTTGCGAAGTGCGTTCCTTTAGTTGTTCGGTCAGGGTCAGGCCATATTACTGTGCTGACCAGTTAAACATGTTTACCCCTCCAGACTGACGTGTTAACCATGGTTACCCCAGACTGACGTGTTCAATATGGTTACCCCTCCAGACTGACGTGAGCCATCACTTAGCCTGATGCATGATCATCCATTGCCGTATTTCGGGTTTTTGTCCCCTAAGACAATGTTGGTCCTGTTGACACGATTAGTTTCTCAAAGGAAGAGCCCAGGAGAGGAGACAGAGTATTATGATTAGCGGCAGAAAGTTCTGAGTAACTGCCACATATTCAAGGTTCAGTTATCACTGGTTCGCGAATGTAATCTTAAAATCCGTGCTAGAGAAAAACATTTCCAATATACAAGGTAACAAAATTCAAAGATGTGTTACTAAATAAATATGATTTCAGAGTTATCTTACTGTAATTCGAGTTAAGATAGTGAGAGGCCTTTCGACCTCACCTGTTCTTTATTCTTTGATATTAATTCCTTCTTCGTTGCCGTCAACAAAGCTGTCGGAATCGCTCAGTTAGAAAATATAAGTTCAAACACAGTTAAGCCTAGAGACAATTGTATCATTCAATACGCCGTACATACAAACTACGTTTTACGAATGATAATTGTGTTGCAAAGCCTGTGTGATTTTCAGCAGCTGACACCGTGGAAAACGTACAGAACAATATACATATGTAGCCAAAATAATATAAAGGTATTTGCTGATATTAAATCTGATTTTCCTCATAAAAGAGGGAGTTTAATACACTTTTTATCAATAGACAAGTAACGATTAACAAACAAAACTAAATGCCCTTAAGTACGTCTCAAGTGTGATCGCTAACAAATATAGTTCAGGGTGGCTGCTGGCGTGACTGCCAACGGCTTTTGCCAAAAAGTTCCTACAATTAACATTCTGAGGGAGTGGTTGTCGTGTGGCGATTTGGTTAAATAATACCGTCCCTGGAAAACTTTACTATAGGTTTTCATCTTTAAAACTAAATATGTACATATAAGCAACTATGAATATATCCTCACCTGACAAAAATAGAAAACTACAATAGCTTATCGATAGTAGGAGGTACTGTCCAAATATTGCATTCATGAGACAAACTTTGGGCGCCTCCTCTCGTTATGCTCCAATTTCCATGCAAAATCTTGCTTACTTAATACCTCACTATGAGAGGTGGCAACATGAACCTCACAACACAGCCCTGTGCACGTACATTATTATCTACATAGTCCAAATGTCCATATCGAGAGTGTTTTCTATGTATAATTTCAGCCTTTGGATAAAGTTAATTCAATAAAACATCAGTTACTATTATTATTATTATTATTATTATTATTTAGTTTTGTATATCAGCATGAGACCTCACAATTCTGGGTACACGAAGTCCACAAAATTAAGACAGTTTCTTAAAAACGTAATTCCTTCCTGAGTTACAGGTTCCCGAATTCGGCTTAGATATCTCTCTAAAGTTGAAATAAGTATATCATTTGTCTATCCAAAACTTGGGCTTCCTGATCCTTGCCTGAAAAATGAAGAGCTGGTAAAGAAAAAAAGATCCTAACTCAAAAATTAAACTATCATGTGTAGGGTAAAACCTTACCCAAACCAACGCTCCTTAAACTGTGTCAAGTAACAACTCACCCAAGGTAAACTACCTCAAGTAAGCTGTGGTAAAGCGGAGGCCCAACACCCATCCGACATGGGACTGTATTATATAACCAAGCCGATATCATATTCACTTAGACTTGTTTATATGGCGATTTTTAGTTTTATTAGTGTAATTATAGCTTACCTAGTTATCAGTTGTTTTCTTCCTTGTAAGGTAAATCGCTTAACTGACAGAGAACGACATTTAAATATGTCCAGATTAAAGACAAGTATCGCTAGGGACGTGCATGCGGGAGCAGGGCTGCCGGCGACCGGCCGCCTCGCCCCACCCAAACGCTCCAGTTCAGTCCGTCCTGACCCCTGCCCCTCCTCCCAGGGGATGGGGGAAAGATTTCGCACGGGGTGGCCTGCTGGCTTAGCCACTTGCTGTTTTATCCTGCTCCTTACTTTGAAGACATTCTCTTCTGTAGGACAGAGAGGTTTTGTCAAAAGAGGGATTATCGTACATTCATCGGCAATGATTTGTAGCAGTATAAAGAATTGAGTGATTACTTCAGAGGATAGACCACGTCATGCCCCCCTAATCATACGAACAAAATTCGAGAAGTTAGCTGGAGAAAAGTTAGTTTGTGGGAGAAACGAGGACCATCCCCGTATATTAAAGTGCTTTGCATGATGGCAAGAGCAGGGGTATATTCTGAAGCAAAACATGTGCATGCCAAGGACCATATATGTAGTACAAGAGATAGTGTGTAGACAGAATTATAACTAACACACGATGATGAAGGAGGTATTGCTATTGGTGGTTATAACTTGAGCCTGGCAGTACATAAACCTAAACCTAGCTACCTGTGTATGTCTCTCAGTCTGGTATCATCGTTTGGGTGTAAATTATTGAGTTGAAAATGATTAATCGTCTCCTAACCTTTTTTTTTTAATTGTTTCTCAATAACAGCGTTCTTTGTTGACAATAAAGATTTTCAGTGTCGTGTTCTCGTCACCAGATTATAGGTAGATGATGAGCATATCTGACACGGCGTATCAGCAAGTCTGATTGTTATATGTTTCGTAGCTCATTGGTATAACAAACATAATTCATAGTTGTCCAAGTTGAATAAATACTTTTAGTAGGTACGGCTATCGGAAGGATTCGAGCTTAAAATTCAGGTATCATTCGATACCAATCATCTATTTCAACAAAACACTGTACAAAGAAGCGTAGTCATCGTGAAGATGGCAATGCTGACGTCTATTTCAGCGACTTGATCCCTCGGGTGACCAAAGCAGGAAATGTGAACTGGCGAGGCTTCTCAAGGGCGGGCCCAGTCGAGGTGTGGAAACCCCGGAACCCGGATAGAAAGTTTCGTTACTTCTTAAGGAAATCCAAACCATCGCAATACGAGAACAATTTTCCTTGCTTAAATCTGCTCATGGTTATACCCTGTTCTTAGACATGCTTCTACTTTCAGAGCTTACTCCCATCTGTTAAATCCGAACTATATACATTCTCATGCGACGGTGCCATGTAAGTATTGGTGAGCGGGGTTGGTAGGGGCCAGGGTGGTGGTGATGTTACTAAGCGATACCAAAGGGAGAAGAGCATTTTTTTTTTGCAAAGTTTGACTATAGAAATATATGGGAAGATAATGTGCAGGACGATATTACTTTCCACATAGCGTGGAGTACACGGTTCTTTCCAACAGTAGACCTGAGGGAAAAGTTTTACGTTATACTCACATTGGGGTTGAACTTCCTCCAAAATTCGTAAATACTTTCTCTTGTCTCTTCATTTTCACTTTCATTAGACTCTCTATATTTCAGTTAAGGCCCGACCTTGATGTGGAGTGTTGTCCGTGCCTGGAGCTTCCATCGTAACACAAGAACAAAAATCATCATCGTCGGCAGGAGTTGCAGGATGTGGTTTATATTAAACTAATGCTTAAGTACAAAATTGACCTTATTCTTCCTCTTTCAGGAATCGCTGTAGAAACACCACATTCTACAGCGAATGTCCATTGTAAACTTTAACCTTAAGCATCGGTATCTAGGAATAGCAAGTCTTCTAGGACTCACAATAGACAGGAGCTATGTTCTGTCCCGCTCACTGTAGGTGGTCCTCTGTCATTAACTTAATGTTAGTGTGGTCCTGCCACACACCGTGTCCCGGCTGAGTATCAATCCATTCTTATCCAAAAGTGTAAGACATTTATCAGGCGCTAGATATATATGTAAAGCACAGACCAAAAAATCTTTAACACCTTATATTAAAGATAATTCTAAGATCTCAATCACTTTCACTATTCAAGAGCAACTCTCAAATTTTTTATTACCATTATGAACGACGTGTGATATGAATTTTGACTAACAGTGTTAGCATACAGTCCACTGGATCCTTTCGAAAGCCTCACACAGCATCGATATGATTCTTAAACGAAATTATAAATGATAAATGAGAAGACAAAGATATGTCTTGCACATGGAGGAATATGGAATCTCCTTAGTGTGTCGTAAGGACTAAGCTCCGAATATAAAGTAACATTGGTCTCTCCTGTATCTTTGGGTGTTGTACTTTGTACTGTACAAATGACAAAAGAAGAAGGTTGCAAAATTTAATGTAAGGAGTAACTGGTGCTACCATACTCCGGCTGCATGAGGTGACACCTTTTTGGCGAGGCTGTATCGCTGTGAGTACAATGTCGTCAAAGAACTACCCACTACAGTGGAGTCTATCATTCCCCCACTACTGGAAGTAACGCAGTCTTGAGTTGCAGGAGTCTATGGAAATGTCCGAGGTAACAGCAGAACCCTTTCTTAGAAATGGGTCCTGGGGCAATTTTATATGTTAGGTCTAAAGCCAGGTCACTACAACTAGGGGCAAACCGTCCCCCTCAAGGAGTTAAAGGTATTCTGACATTACTAACTTCCAGTGTACTATACAAAAATCGTAGAGTTACTTCACTGATATTCTAGAGCCTGATGCATTGATATGAACATTTCCTCATAAGATACAACATGAAAGAAAACGAGGAACAAGAAAACATTCTATTGATAAACATAAAAGATTTATGTCATTGTTTTCAGAAAATTACATGCTGCTACATTTAACAAAGACAGGAATCATTATGTTCATGTTTATCCAAGAGATGGAAGCTTCAGCCTTACTTACTGTAACACATTGGAAATGATCGGTTCCTATTGGTTAGCGCCAAGCGTAAAGTCCCCCCTCCCCCTCCCCATCCCTTCCCCAGGATGAATGATAACAGTCTGAGTTACCGTAAACTAGAAAAAAAAATCTACCAAACCTAACATCGCTGCCTGTTGAGTTAGTAATTGTCTAAACTAGGCTGTATGCTAGCCTCGTCTGGATATTGTAATCCCGTGTTCTTTCACGTACCAGCAACTTAAATTGCAGTGTTAGATCTTACTTATTATTAGCTTAATTGAGATGTAGTAGTTCTTACAAGTATCTTCAAGTTGCTCAAGATTACCGGCACTTTTGAGTACGTATTTCATGGTTAGAGAGAATGATTTAGGCGATACGAAGGATCGAGGACAGTAAATGATCTCGTTCAAATCTCAGGAATAGATTTAGGAGTGGAGAAATGATTATGGATCATATCTTGAGTGCTTTTGATATATGTACCATGAGAATACGTTTGTGTATAATCCTCTTGCGCACGATGTAATAGGCATGATGGCCTGGCCTTAAGGATCACGTCAGAGGCCAGGCTATCATAACCCAAGGGTCGTATCGTCGTGCTCAAGGGTCGTACATTTATGTTCAAGAGCTTTACCGTCGTGGTCAAGAAACTGATGTCGCTAGATTTAACGTATATTGACTTGTGGAAGCTATTATGCCTGGATCCTTAAAACACATCCCTATAAACACGTGAAGTATACATACAGGATCTACCCCTTTACGTAATGTTATGATACCGGTAAGACAAAAATGAATGAAATATGTAACTCAATAGTGCCAAACAGGTTTTTACGGATATATTCATCACTAAAACTCCACAAAACTGGAGTCTACGACATGGCTGATGGCCTTAAACTGGAAAAGGAACTTCCTCAAGTTGTCTCCTGAGAAAGCAGGACAGAAAGCACCAACATCACATGTATGTACATCTGGTGATAAACCATATAGGTCATTACCCAGGAAGACAACAACTCAACAGCTTTTCCCGGTAGTGTGAGCTAACAACACAGCATAAGTTTGATTTTCTTTACACTCGGGTTCATGGAAATGATTTATGAAACGAGGGTACATGTCTAGAAAATAGAATACTTCTCGTTGAAAGGACTCAGCCTCCGGCTGTATTGTTATATCATACCACTGGAAGTACAGCCACATGGTGATGCTTCCTTATTACAAGACGTGAAGGCCTCCCGAGAATTCGATGACGCGGTTCCATCTTTCAGGAAGTTTCCTGATGGACGCGGCCATATCGGTTTCCGAGAGGCTGTTGATGTGGTGTTGAATGGCCGACCAGGCGCTGGAGCGGTCCTTGAAGGAGGAGCCCTTTAGTTGTTCCTTGAGGTGACGGTGGAGCCAGAACTCGCTAGGAAGAAGGTCGGCAGAGTCAGGGGGCTGGGGCAGGGTCTCGATGTTCAGGTCCCTGAGCGCCACCTGACTCACCTTGGAGTTGTGCATCGCCGTGTTCTCCTGAAGAAGGATAATCTCTTTATCTTTTCCTGCGGACGTTCGGCGTTTCCGCATGATGGCTGGGATGAGCTGGTCCCGCAGGAGGTAAGCGTAGTACTCGGCCGTCATCTGGGTCTGGTCTGGTACCGGGTGAGCCAACAGCAAGCCCTGCATATCGTAGTAGATGGCATACAGCACCCGCATCTTACTTTGAGCGATCTTATTCTTCTCTTGGGGGCCCCCAGGCTTATATGTGGTCGAAGTTCGCCTCTCAGGCAGGTAGTAGGTGACGAAGGTTTCGTCTCCCGTGACGATCTTGCTCAGGAAGTCGTCGCCCTCGGCTTCGTAGCGATCAATCAGCTCCTGGCATGTAGCGATGCGGCTCAGGCGCTGTTCCGGCGTCAGGAGGCGAGGCACCCATCGCTCGCACACACGCTTCAGTCCCAGCACATTGGAGACGATCATTTGCGCCGCGTGCTGCGTAACGCTCACCATTTCTGCCGCTTGTTCCAAGGGGATGCGGCGGTCCAAGTTAATCAGCTCCTCTAATCGAACCACCAAAGCCGGATCGGTGGGCGCTGCCGTTCCGTTGTTGATTGCGCCGGAGCCGGCGCCTGTACCCACACATCGCTGACACTGGTCCATCAGGTCCTCGCGTCCGTCTTGGAAGTCCTGTATCCAGTCTCGTATCACTTTGTACGAAACTGTGCCTTCGCCGCAGACGCCTATCAGATGCTTGTGAATTTCTGTCGGGTCGGTCTTCATCAGATACAGGTACTTTACCACCACTCGCTGGTCGCGCAGGGAAAGGAGGGTCGTCATCTTGACCGACGTGTGTATGATCAAGTGGAAGCTGTTAGTGCAGCTGCAAACGGTGTTCAGCTGCGGTAGTGATTAGCAGCAGAGTTGTCTCACAGTCGTTGTGCACCTCGCTTGTTATCCTCCCTGCGGGAAGATAAATCACATGGTAAGAGAAATACAACTATTTACACAACTCTGAATCAGTCAGTATTTCGTTCACTCAGATCGCTAAATCACCGTAACTTTAATAAAAACTATGTGATAGAGTCGGGGCGGGGGCGTGAGCATACCGGGTCAGGGAGCAGAGATGTGGTGACGGGGCGGGGTGCGGGACGGAGTTGCTGGGGCAGCGCACCTGCCCTGCTTTTATACCATCTACACCCAGCTCCCACCTACACCACGCCCCTCCGCCCGCTAAAATAAGACTCAACGCAGTTAAGTTCACGCTATTTTTCATTGTCTAATATCAGTCACCTTTCCTTTCCTCTTTTTCCTCTAATGGAATCTACGAATGGCAAGGTAAGGACATTCTAAAGAACCATAACAGAAATCGGTGGAGTAACGATCCTGACGTGAGGCAGGGTTGTTTGGGGACGCTGGGGCAACGGCGATGCTGAACGGGGGCCTCGTACGGCAGCTGTTAGAACAAAATGCCCACCACTCGACACAAGTTCAGTGCTTGCAAAAAAATCCGTAAGCAAATCCCATATAAGCACTACATCCATGTGTCGCTTTGATTCAAATTCTCCCCAGGACAGTTACCATTACTGCATCATGCGCGGAATGAGAGGCTGATCTCGTAAAAACCTTTCGTGTTAAACCGTTGATTTGTCCTCTTGATTCATCAACACAGCGATCAAATATGACTCTTTGACTTCCCAGTGCTCCTCAGTATTCTCTCAGGTGTAAGACGTTGCCGCCACCGTTAAGCATAGCATCAACTCTGTTTTTCTAAGAGCTGCAGATCATTTGTTAACAGTTCGTGGGAGGAGATACATCAGCATTAAGACTTATTTACCTAACTGGAGTGAATAAATATTGAGTCGTGGTTATAGTTACACTGACTA
The DNA here is from genome assembly GCA_032273725.1 of Panulirus interruptus. Classification (NCBI taxonomy): domain Eukaryota; kingdom Metazoa; phylum Arthropoda; class Malacostraca; order Decapoda; family Palinuridae; genus Panulirus; species Panulirus interruptus. The sequence goes on from JAUTYZ010143150.1 coordinate 10,419, forward strand.
AAGTTACATCATGAATTTTTTACGGTCTGCACGGCTGAGACAGCTTCTGGTCGTTAAAGGTTTCGTTGAAGGTTTTTTGACATTTTCAAGCAATGCGAAGAGTGAACGAGGCAAGTGGGTGAGACTCAGTACGTCCTGCGGGACACCTGTGGCAATCGATAAAGTGGTTGCATGAAAACTGCGGCGAGCGCCTTGTGGGACAAGCTAGGTCGGGGATGTCTTCAGGGCGCCACACACTGCCAGACGACCATTTATGGTGGCTCACAGCACTGGCGGCCACGCCTCTACGCCACTCCTGCCGTTGGTATGTGTGCCAGCGGGAGGGTAGGTTAGCGTATGTGCAACCTGACGATGTATGTGCGTGTGATTCAGTGGACAGTAATTCTACTCTTTGTAGCGCTTCAAGGGCACGGGTCTCGTGCGCCTTTGCACGCTGCGAGTAGATATAATATGGCTCAAGTGTGGGATGGTAGTTGGAGAGATATTCGATATCATATATAATAGTACATGCTATACAACAGTGACATAGCAAATGTATTGCTTAGATATAGGGTTAGGGCAGTTTAAGTTACGTTTGGTTTCCCGTGATATGGTAAGATGAGGCTGGGTTGTTTAAATAAGCTCGGACCAGGTTATATCTGGTTTCGATGATAATTCCACTCAGCTGATTTCGGAATTAGGAAATATGAACTAAGTCAGAATTAAGTCTTGCAGT
>JAUTYZ010143261.1:0-22721 GCA_032273725.1 Panulirus interruptus
CTATGAAACTTACCGTATTTGCGATATTATTTGAAAAAAAAAGATTTGATGCATAAGGGTCTCCTATTTCGATCTGGTCGCTGAGACATTTGATCGATGAGATAGAGTGCGCTCAAATGTAAACAAACGAGGGCAGCGCACACATTCCTACCCTGAGGCGTAAAAATACAGACTGCACTAATGTTGATATATTTCGACTATAACGCTGAAAAATGTGGTAAATCTTGGCCGCTGGGGAGGGGAAGTTAGATGAGGTATTCGTGGGTTCTGTTAATTTCTAGAAGCGTTTCAGATGCTTTTACCGAAATTAAACCCGCACATTTTCCTTATGCATCATAACCTTCCCCGCTATCGACTTACTCATAATCGTATATTAAAACTGGGTGATATAAATCATTCTCTCCTCACAACCATCGCATTTATAACATCAGATCAATTGCCCCGTGAGGTTATGAAAGATCTCAATAATAAGTTAGTGTAAGTAAAGTAATTATTCTTTGATATTTCAAATGTTTAACACGAGCCATGGCAAGCATTTGATAACTAAACATGAAGCATTTAATTCCTTAGAAATATTAAAATGAGAAATCTTTTTATGATTTTTTTTTTCAATATGATATATTAGTTTAGTCCAGTTTTCTGCCGTGCATTTAAACGTCTGCTGAGAATTGCCAATTATATTGGAAAAACGTTTTGACTTACATAATCTTCATTTTTCTGGGAAACGCTGTTTTTAACCAATAAAACACCTCTAGCGGTAAGTTTTTCTGGGATATGGAGAGTTTTTTTTTATTCTAATGAGTGTAAGTTATCAGTACCACAGAATCAGGCTAAAATAAAAATCCTATTCGTAATAGATACGTAGAAGCAAAAGAAATTGTTGGTTGGTTGGTTGGTTATTTGGACTTTGGCCTATTGACTGCTAGTGTCATTAAGGCCGTCAACGTCGAGTTATAACAACCAATCGGAAAACCTCGAAAACTTTATTTAAACATTTACGATAATTCAAGGACCATACGTGTACTGACTGCATGTATGGCCTTTGACGAAAGAAGTGTAAACTGAATATAAAGCAATCAAATTCAAAAGAAAAAAAACAGCCAAACAAGCTTGGCTACATAACGTACAGTGACTAATCAACTGGTTTTACCATTACTGTAATACACAGCTTGACTTTAATACCATGTACACTATTAGTATCATTAATATTTCCATAAAACAAAAGGGAAACTGAATAAATAAAAGGCAAAAATGAGGTGTGTGAGAAACTTATGGTAACATCTACAAAATGTTAAGCTGGTGGGATGATTATGAAAAAGGAATGATAACAAAAGAAAAAGAAAGGAATGAAAAAGACAGAAACAAAAAGTCATTGAGGAATAAAGGCAGAACACCTAATGATCCAGAAAATGTGGTCAATGAGAGGACGACAACACAATGCAACAGAAAATACAGCGATGTACAAAATACAATACCAGTAGAACTGTGTTCATGTAACACACCCGCTCACACTGCCACTATACTCTCTTCGACATATCAGACTGATTTTAACAAGATATGACAAAAAACTACGCCATCTGCCTGTATCCATAGGCATCATCTAAGGCAAATACACAATCATGTTACTGTCTAAACCTAATGTTAATCAGTGAAGTGGTTAATGAAATGAATTTTCTGCAAACCATCTACTTTAATCCCATGGTCCCTACCAAAGGTCATGATCAAGGGGCATGGCTGTTAATGTATACAGCAAAGATAAGTAATTATCTTATACTCCATATATACAGTAAATAAAATGAGGCATCTTCAAGACACAAGATATTTAAAAAAATCTTGTTTTCACTTCATTATTTTTTCTTGACCTTGTGTCCTTGCGGCACGACATGATCTAAGCAGAGGAGGTATTGGAAGGACTGCAGATAGGTCACAGTCATAAGAATCATGTAACAAGTTTACATAATCTTATACACAGAACCCAAATAATAAAATCTTATCTGGTTAACAATACAATAAGTAGATGGGGGTGGTAACTCAGCCTAAAAAAGGTCTAAGTTACCACAAAAGCTCCATCTCCAGTCTTTTCCTTAGCTGATTCAGATTTATGGGGAAAACAAAATAATGACAAAATCCTACAATGAAATATTGAGGGCCAGTTACACAAAGAAAAGGTTAATATTTGAACCCATCCAGGAGCATAACCAAGAATTACTCGTAACACAGGAAAAATTATTGGGCTACCTTTGTCTTCACTATCCGGGCACTAACCATTACGTATCAACATTAACCTCCCTGTGTGTTTTCCCCATCCAACTACTGATTCCCTTTCTTGGGTCCTAACTATTTTGGCACTGATCCCCTGACGTCCCACTCTCGAGGTGATAATGCCATCTGTTTCTACTACCTGCGCATGACCCAAACTACAGTTTCAAAACCCAGGCACTGACCATCCTTTGTTGTCACTAACCAGGCACTAACCTTCTCGAATCTTTCCCCAGGAGGCTCTATCCTCCAGGGTCTTCATGAACTAAGCAATTATCTCTTCCCTTTAGTAAATTGACACTATCAAGGCAACGACTTTTACCATTAGTAAAATGACACTATCAAGGAAACGACAAAGTATTTCCTTTTCCAGGATGAGAGAGGTTCACAAGGGCGGTTACAGCAAACTGAATTCCAATTTTCACCACACAGGGTAGTAATGTTGTCAATTTATCTGGCTGTTTTTGATTTCCTAACAATGTTGAGTCAGTATCCAATTACAGCTAGGTCAACAGAGTGTGCTATAAAATCAAACCCTGGTCCTGAACCAGTGATCACATTGTTCAGATGTGAGTGCTACAACCATCCAGCTGCCATTAACCAGTTCTCATGGCAGTGACTACCTCCAAAATTCTCAACCCAAGTATTAACTTCCATTCTCTTTACCACCTAGGCAGCATTACTCCGTATTACTCACAGAAATAGCATTAGTACCCCCAAACATATTCAACAACAGGCCAATGAATCACCCTATATATATTCATTACCAAAACACACCCATTCTTGTGTTTTAACTATCCTGGAACTAACAATCCTGTGTCATTAAGGCCTCATCGCCGACATCCATTCATCCTCAGTGCAACGGCAATGTTCTCACATTTTCACAATGTAAGCTATAAACCCATCCCAAACATACCTCTTCCAAAGGCATATACCTCCAGTCTTATTACTAGGCTTTAAAATCCAGTGTCCTTTCCCCATCCATCCATCCACCTCCTGTGTCTTCACTATATGAGCGCCAATCTCCTCTGTCTTTCCTAACCTGGCAGAGTCCTATCATCTTCAGTACTTAGATGGTGATCAAAGGACTAACCAACACTGTTCATAGTGCTAATAACAGTGCACACTTACGAACTTAAGTCATTTATGAGCAACACAATAAGAAGTCTATTGCAAAGAAAAGGACACCTCTACTCTTTTGCCACTCTTTAGGACTGGGGTTCGAGGAATCAGTTCTGTAAAATTTCAACAGAAAGTACATGCACTCTATCCACCCTTAGTAAAATGTGAATGAAGTCAACGATAAAAAAAAACCATGCAAGTGATTACCAAAATGGCTGCTATCTGGACAACTTTATGCAATTTCTTCCTGCACTGTTTTCCCCGATCTGGATGTAAGTGTAAGAAATATCACTTGTGTGATCAGTAAACATGATTACACACAAGCAATATGACCAAAGCAATTAAACAAAAAGTCAGCCTAACCTGATAAAAGCAGTGACTGGTACCAGCAAATTAGATTCCAGTAACCTTAGGCAAAGGCTTACTTCATCCACATTTCAGCTGGTACTAGCAAACTATGGGCAAATTGGGGTAAAGACCTATTTTCTCCATATTCCAGCTACAAGTGATTCGTTGCGGATATCTATTAAGGTGGCTCAAACATAATTGGTTAATGTCTCCCTGGTAACTATCTGAATATCACTAACCTAAATATGCACAGAGCAATTTATTCATCATGCTTAAACCATTAAAAAAAAAAGGGGGAGTCATTCAAATTCTAAGTTTCATATCCAAACATGAATGTTCATGATCAGATACTGCTGAAACATGCATCTGAGCACTATACACTGAATTCTTAAAAGCATTCACTTTATCATCCCTTTTCTATTCCAATCATCTTAGATTCTTTTCTTTATTTCTACTATTCTAAATTTCAATGGAAACTATTAAGGTTTTAAAATGAATAGAGTATATGCATTTTGCACGAAACATCCCACATAACCCACATACAGCTTGCCATCAGCAAGCACAAATGCACATGCCTATGCACATATACACAACACTATACATAAATGTGATATCAAGCATCACAGATCCAAAATGACTGGGACAAAGAAGTCTTCAAAAAGTCAGTATATCTATTCAAGGAACCCATATAAAAACAATATCAATTCTTTTTAGTATACTACAAACTTCAATATTTAATGTCTGCAAATCAATATATTTTGTCAATCTCCTACAATCACAAATTAACTTCCTGTGTTTTATCTTTATACTCTCAATGTCTTGCGATTACCAACATCCTCAAAGCACCAGGTAAATACCAAATATGGACAATGTAAACATTGCCACCCAACCCATCTACCACTGCCAGTCAGTGAAACATTTGCCAGGCTGCACCATTTCTCCTTAATTATGTTAATGATTTGTGTGGAAAACTAAATATGAGAAAATTATTCTATGTTCTTATTCTTTATCCGTACAGTGCATGCTAAATTTTGTAAACAAACAACTCTATAAATCAAAAGAACCTATGAAAACCTGTGATCTAATATATGCTGTAACTAGCATACCAAACATTTCCTTATCCATATACATAACTACAATTAATAATGACTGCCTACAGAAAATTCTTAACAATTCTCCTAATGTGGAGCTCTTCAACAGGCTAGGCATAATGTTCACACCTAGGTCTCTTTCACGTAGAGATTCCTGTAGCATGATTCTTACTGGATGATAATCTCGCCAAGGCCTTCTTTCACTGTGTCCCTTCTTGTCCAAATACACCCTGTGTGTGTGTGTGTGTGTGTGTGTGTCTAACCTCTGTCCATCTGTCTCTTTATATCCAACCACCTACTCTCCCCATTTGTGCAGTATGGTGAGCGAGTGGGGAGCTCCTCACTCGCTGAGTTCCACCATCAAGCAACCTTCCTAATACCTAGGCAGGTAGAATTGGTAATATGCCTCCCTGGTCAGTAGCTGCCTACCAACTACTACATACTACCTTCCTCTTTCCCTCTAAAACCAGTGGTTTCCAACCTTTTTCTCAAAGATGACCCATATCAAATTTTCCAAGGTTATTGCAATCCCACCCAAAGATAAAACAGCTTATCTATGATTTTGTATTTAAAACAATAAAACTAGGGAAACTGAGGGAACTAGGAAGAACAGAAAATTTGAAGACCTTTTCTATTCTCCAAACTGTGGGTGACTTTTTGTAGGTCACCTGTTTAAGGGTTAAAAAGAAGTGGGAAAAGTTAACACATCAAGTGATGTGGACCACTGCTTTCTAGAAGCACATCAATTGATGTAGACAGCCATATGAGGGTTAACAGTTCTACAATTCTCTAAATCAGCACAGTAAACATACTTAATATCTCATATCACCAAAACATTCAATCTATCTTGGAGAACCCACATTATAAAACAAATAAGTATACTTCTAAAAAACTGTTTACTGTTCAGGTCCCAAAAGTTCTCTTCAAAGTAGTTACTCTGATTATTCAAAAGACTGATTCATCCTTGCATGGAGTGCTGTTCTTACACTTAGGTTAGGTCAAGCTCTACATACTCAACAGTCAATTACATAACCATTGAACATAATAACCCTCCTAATGCCTCCTAAAAACCTGACTGACTTTCTCTGTATCATATTATTAGGTCTCTTTTCCCTCAGTCCTAGATATTACTTTGGATGCTATTCTGTATTCCTCTGCTATTAGCAAGACCATGACCCAGCAAGCCACTGCATCACATAACTACTGTGTGGCTAACAGCAATTAAAGGATTTAATCCTGTGATGCATGCCTCTTTCTGTGCTTTTGAGCTTTGTGACTCTTTACCTTATGTCATTCCAGGTAATACGAGTCATTTTGAATAGCAAGCTTTCCCTATCCTCAAAAACTTAGTTTTTTCCCCTCTTTAATGCTTTACTAATGTATAGCTTCAATGAAAATTTCCATCTATCTGTGAGTGGAATTTTTTACTTTAAATGGTCACTTATGCTCAATCATTAATCAAAAGTTGATTCTTTAGATATATTTCTCTGAGTATTATGCACGTATGACATGTGTCAGCACAGGTGTTAATGGACTCTTCCTGACTGTGATTAGGCCAAGAGTGAGAAGTCACCTCTGGCGAGGTGTTATCAGAATACAGTCTCGTCAAAGAATTTCTCACCCCAAAGGGATCCATCCTTTACCTTTAACTGATTGTAATGAAGTTATGAAGCTGCAGGAGCCCCTGAAGAAGAGGTCCTTGGGGCTATATAATACTGTAATAATACTACTAATGATAAAAAGAAAAAAAATAATTATAATAATAATAATAATGTACCAACATAACATCTGGCTATCTTCTTACCTTAAGACCTTTGCCTGGTTACACCCTTTTGATGTATGTGTCAGTGTATATGCAACAGTTACATTTGTTTCTTGCTATTTCTTCAAAAAGAATAAGAAATAAAAATCTTCATTAGCACAAAAGTCAGCTTATGATAACTCCTTAAGGCATTAAACCTGTCATTCTTTAAAAGGACTATTGTTTTATACATCAAAATAACTGTACAAATGTAATAACTAGTAAGAGGATACAATGATGAAGCCTGCCTGAATTCATTTAAATTTAATAGTCCACAACTAATATGACAGTTATCAAGTCCAATCAAAATCAATGACACTGCCATTTAAGACTAGTCTATATCTCAATTACCCAACAGTTTATTGTATGAAATGAATACGCACAAATGGGACTTAACAATTTTTCTAAGGGTTCAGTTTAGTTCAGTTCAGTTTAAAGAATTCTGAGCTTACCTAACATAAATGAATGGACAAGGAAAGTAATGGTGGGTCTGCCAAGCATAGAGATGAACCATGACTCCTTCAGGAAGGCCACATGCGACTTCAGATAATAGCATAGCAGGTTTGCATCATGCATGCCGTACCACTCCTCTGTGTCCACACTCTACAATGACAAATGGTCTCGCTTTTAAGAGAGTAAGAAGTGCATTACTCATCAAGTGACAGGCTAAAGAGTCAATGAGGTTCCTGACAAACTACTGCTGGACATTCAAAAACGTTAATAATCATCGTGGTGCCCATACAAATTATAATCTAATAACTATAACAAGTGACATAAAATTATGAATATGCCTCACAAGGATTTTGTGAATGTTATTCCAACACTATTGATACCCAGTAGCCTCTCCCATGCAGAACATTACCCTTACTACTGTTTACCTCAAGACACGTAAGTTTCTTATTGATATAAAATGAGAGGAATGCACAAGTCCATTGAAACTTATTGTCATATACTAAATGTTTATACTTAAACATGAGACCATTTGTCTGATGCACAGAAGGAAAGTTCTTATTCCCATTCAGACTGTTTACACTCAGACGTAAAGAAATAATTCTTTCATTAGTACTAAACAATTAAAAACCAGTCATCAGTGAACTAAATACTGTACACTAAAACCTCATTAATATCCACAAACTGGGGAAGACCCCTTCATGAATTTCTGCGAGAATAAATTGTCTAAAGTGTTAGTGTAATTTTCCTAAAATAAAGAATACAAGATAAATACAAATTATTTATATTCATATATCTATTTGTTATACTTGATCGCCATTTCCCACATCAATGAGGTAGCGCCAGGAAACAGACGAAGAAAGACCCATCCACCCATATATACATACACACACATATATACACAATACATACATATACATATCAACATATACATATATACATACATATACATACACATGCATATACACATATACACATGTACATTCATACTTGCTCGCCTCCATCCATTCCTGGTGCCACCCCCTGCATCAGCGAGTACTGTAATAATTCTTGTAATTCATGATAACAACGGGGTCTTTGTGAAGTGTGGAGGGCAGAGGTATGGAGCCACACAATATCACCCCTTTTACTCTGTGAAAATATAAAAGAGCTAAAATTTTAAACCTGTGGGTTGCCAATGGTGACTATTTTCCTCTGGACCCTAAAAGTTACATAAAACTTGGTACCTTGACAACCATGATTGGGTTTTTCTTTCAGTGTTTTTTCTTCATAAATATACATTCTTTGGTTAGTGGACATCCTATTGTCCACAAATGCCACAAGGTAACTCCTTGTACAGTTAAACAGGTAGAATTTTATAAGACTTTGCCTGCTTGTGATTATGTCACAAGTGAAAAGTCACCTTCTGTGAGGCTGGATCACTGGAGTACAATCTTGTTAAAGAACTTTTTACTTCAGAGGAATCCATCCTTTCCCTGCTACTGGCTGTAGCACAGCCTTGAAGCTACAGGAACCTCTGGAGAAAGGGTTCAGCAATAAGTTTAAGGAACTTCACTGATTTTAAATGTCAAGCAATGTTATGGCTACCTGTCAATCACTGAGTGAAGTCCTGAGCTTCAGCTAACTTTGCAAACAGCACACTAACCACAGCTTTGTGACCTCTTCCCTAGTAAAGATTTTTGTGTTGCCTGCCCACCACAGGAGGCGTTTAGGGATCGCTTGGTCTTAAGATGAAAAGCCTAAACTGGGCAATCATGATGCTTTTTATTGCTACTTCCTAGCATCTAGAGAAATGAAAAGCATACAACCCATAACTCTGCAAATTGTCTGGATTCTGGCAGAGCTATGCCCTTACAATAAGGTTTAGTCTGGAATTAAATCGAGCTCATATCAAGAAAATTCCACCACTGGCCATGGAACTTACTAATTATGTCTTTTGTATAATCTGCATAGCATGGCAGATACTAAGATATTTCTTTGTCGGTCATCGTCACTGTCCATCTGTCCACTATTCATTATTGGAAGTCACACTTTAACCTGCAACTTGACCATAGTTATAACTTGGAAAGTCGAAATCAGATACTCATGATACTTTACACTATATAATCTAAGCTTGGATTTTGTGTGAATTATGTCCCTAAAAAACTGGTTTAACCAAGAACTTAACCTCATTCATAACTTGAGGAAATCCTGCCTTTACCCATGGAATTAAATAAATTCTTTGGTATTTTTCAAACACTGTTTTTCCCTATTCTTACTTCATTCCAAATAATTATGCTGCATTGTAGGCAATACAAGTGTTTAGCTATGCTGCGTTACAGGCAATACAAGTGTTTAGCTTTCTATACTCATTTGCAAGATTCAAACTTGATCGCCGTTTCCCGCATTAGCGAGGTGGCACCAGGAACAGATGAAGAAAGCTATACAAGTTAATAGTTAATGTAATACAACCCTCTTAATTCTAAAAATATATTTCTAGGTAACACCTTTTGGAAGTTATAAATTTCTCCAACCTGTTACATCCACCAACCACAGAGAAGATGAATTCAAACACTGCTCTACTAAACATACAGTGAAACAAACCAATTTCATTTAACTATGATGGGTGTGAATTGTCAAATATATAATATTTGTCTAAGTCTGAATTAGAGAGGTTTTAGAACAGATCTATATCACTTCAGTTTGAAAACAATATAAGACATCAAATATTAGGAGACAAACGTCTACATCCTCAAACCACAAATGAGATGAGAGAAAACAAATTTTCTGTCTATGAAGATAATTCCACTGTGCAATAGGATACTATACATTCTTCAATACAATATACAACACAAACTGTACATGCACACCAACATCATTAGCTAAATTATTCCTGTGCAGAGAAAGATTAAGACACTTACTTTAGGAAAACTATCATCCAATGAAAGATTTTACCACAAATGAATTGTTTATGGATACTGCTAAAGGTCACAAACAAAAAATAAACAGCAGTATAGTATACATTTTTCTGACAAATAAACCATATGTAAATACAGTAGTCAAATCCAAACTTAAACCTTTTCATTCTAGATATTATCATGCAAGCATGACAAAACACATCACACCAGCAACTACAATGTAACAAAAATTAATAATGATAGTTACACAAAAATTTCTATAGTAATACATCTACTGTCTCTGTTTAGTCAAATGTTAAATTACCCTTTTATTACAGCAAGAAATCTCTTCCTGAGTCTTCACTACATTATACATACCCCAACTAACTCACCTTTTAGAAGTATTTCTTTATCCTTCCACCACACCCTCACATCTACTCACACTCTTCTTACCATATGAGTTTGTACAATCTCACCATTTTAACATTATCATATGCATCTTCATATTCAGACATCTTCCTTCAGCTTCATTTCTCAAAGCATATTTTCCTTGAGATGCAGACAAATAAAAAAAATCATGAAAAACATTGGCATTTACTGAACAGCCAACACTTCCTAAACAGCCTTTCATCCAGATCCTGATTCATCTATTGAGATAAAACTCTGCTACACCAATCCTAACGATAAAATACATCTGTACCAGATAATATCAAACCTCTTACTTTCATTATTGTTTTTTGCTTAACCCTTAAACAGCAACCACCAGCAATCAATATGCTAACTTTTTCCACCTCAGTTTAAATGTCCAGCTGACTTATCATACCTGCTGTAGCTTACAGAGGTTCCTTCCATTACCAAGATGGTGCGAGAAAAATCATTTCTATCCTACGTACTCCTACAACTGCCATTACAAATGCACAGCCATCCACCTGAAAGTCGTGCATACATGGTGACCTGCAGAGGATGTGCAGTCTGTTGGAAGACTTACATTATTTGGAGGAACACTCATGATATGCATCAGCTGGCGAGCAGAGTGAAGAATAACTTTAGAAATCCAGGCTATGGGACCTATATAAGCTGGTGAATGGAAAAGTCGTCACTAAATTTCAACTAGCTTACCACTGGTATACAAGCCAAGGGAAAGAGAGATTTTTGGAAACAAAAAGATGGCTAATTTTCACCTCTCACTTTCCCACGCAATGATTCGGGGATTGAGAGTAATCTAGTTTTAAAAAGATTCCCACAGTACACAAAGAACTCTAGTTTATGTATACATGTACAGTGACCTATCTGAGTATGTAATGGGCACAATCTAAGCTACAAATTTTGGAGAGACTGGTCACTTCTAAGGTGAAACTACAGCTGAAACAAACAGTCAATACTCTAATAAATACTCTAATATGCTAGCTGGACCTAAACCATTTGACTTTGTTCCCGTCTCCAAACCCAAAATCCCAATGTGTGGGGAGGAAGACAAACTCAAATGGCACAGGACAACTGGAAAAGGTATGGAACTCCAACTAAGAGATGCCCCACAAAACAATGCTGCTGGTATGCAATGGCTCCAAGTGCTAGTCACTAGTATAGCAGCACAGAACACACTGCAGTAAAATACCAAATTTCATCGAAGGAGGTTCATTTAAGCAGGACTGCCACTTTACTCAAATTGACTTCCCCCTCATGAGATATCAAAGGTTTATCCACAGAGCAAGTTGTGACTGCCAATTTCAAATCTCATTATTGGGAGAATTCTATAACTACTTGTTCAACAGAAAAAAGAAACCTCTGAAGTGATGGCTGCGAAAAGCATGAAATCTCACAAAGCAGTATGTTCATGTAAACCTGGAGGATGAAGGCTTTGAATGGTTTACATGAAGTAGAAAAACATAATGAAATATGGAAATGGTTACCAGCCAAGTACAGCAATTATAAGTGTGACTAATAATGGCAACAAGTCCTTGAAAAGTTCCAAGGAAAAGAGGACCAAATACTCATAGAAGATCATCATATTCATCTGAGGTTACATATGATAGATTTGCAGACAACATCTAATCCACGATCATAAATAAAAAAAAAGTTAGCACCAGACATAAACAATCTGTATCATTCCAAGCCTAGCATCCACAGCAAGTCTATTACTCTGACATCAGCATTAAATTTGGCACTGAACTTTGCGTCCTGAGATTCCTGTGAGTACGGAGATTTACATGCCCATTTTGATCTGTATGATAATATCCACGCCTCTGCTTATCATCTCCACTCAAAATTCTTAAGACACCAACTATGTACATCTGAACATAATAAAATGATGTATATAAGGTAAAGTGCAGATGATTTTGAGTAATACTGTACAGTTCTTTGGCTAGTAAAGACTGATACCTATTTTACATATGTAATGCCACTACATCAATGGAGGTAGGAACTACTGCAAACTTATATATTCAAACTGCAGGTCAAGTACGTTACGTGCATTAAAGTGTTTCTATACAGTGCTAGAATGCCCCTAGTGAGGACGAAAGTACCTGCATTTTTAAGTACACACACTTGATTAGGAAAAGAAAATAAAGTTTCTACAGTGTAACTAAAGAATTATTATACACTTCAGTTCCTACTCAGAGACCACTACTACTACAACTGTGCAGAGTATCTGTAAAGTCAAAATTGAAATACAAAGAAAGGTCTGCCTATTCATGGGATTCTAGGGTAAATGTGCACTGGGTGGGGTAACTTGAGCTAATGGACATGAATACCCCATTCTGAAATTCTACTTGCTCTTATTACTCATAATAAATGCAGATATAAAAACAGTAAGGGAAGGAGGCAAGCAAGCATTTTAAGTAAGGAGAAAATATGATTACTTGATTGCTTAAACCAATTGTAAGTTAATCCTGATGGGGTCTAAAGCCAAGACTTGGTAGATGCTATGTGGTACAGACAACTTAAAGTCTTCCACTCATTTGCAAGTGCTATATCTGTTCCCTAAATCATAACCAGCACAACTATTACTGTATCTAAATTGAAAGGATATAAGATCATAAATGTCCAACTACTTATAATTCTAAAATGAAAATACATGCATACCTTCATTACATCTAACAGTCTCAGCAATTTTATACACATCAGGTCACAAAGTTATGAAGCGCAGGTACATCACAATGCTGAGGATGAGGGAGGGGGATACACATTTGTGTTACCTAGGAAACTCTGATTTATCTCCAATGTAACAATTGGACGGCCCAACATGTTCTTCCATGTACACTGCAAGAAGTTGAGCTCAGTTTTGAAAATATCTAAAAGAAGGTCCAGGTCGGAGGCTATGAAGAACCGCTGTCGATCTACAAACTGAAATACATTTTATAGAAAGAAGAAGATGGATGCATTAAAATCTGTATTGGAAAGAACTGTATTATGACCTAAGACTAAAGACTTATATATAGAAGTAAGCATACTTAACCCTTACTTTCAAAAACCACAAGTGGAACCATATAGAAATATTACCATTAACTAGCCTCTGCCTGAAATATTAGTGCCATACATATTAGCAAGGACTGTTTTAAATACAAACACAACAGTGCTTGGTGTTCTTCCAAAACCTGAAAGAACGTAATATAAACCCAAAAGAAAAGATACTTCTGAAAGTTAGTGTATGTGACTGATATTTTACAACTACAGAAGTCATCATGCTATGGCTGATGTGATGAACTCACTACATGCAATTCCTTAAAACGAAATTGTGCCCAAGATTCTCAAGAGATATTGTGTACTGTAAAAAAATAGTGTCCTACCACAGTTTACACCTATGAACAAAATACTTATGCAAACAACAGTTAAGAGAATACATGAAATAATGCTAATAAAATGTATACTGCAATAAACTGACACTACGTGAAAGGAGTATCGGTATAATGAATGCTCCATAAGGCACATAAAGAATTATTAGGCAACAATTACTTAATGAGGGATATGCTTCTGCAATTACTGTATAAAGTTTACTTCAAAATTTGATTTACAATTCCGATAGCACCATTAAAAACGGGGTGCATATGTACATGTTACTCATAATTTTTTACACACTGATCATAACAGAATGGAATGAAAAAACATGTTTTAAAGACCAATATGTCTTGCCTGCATATCGATGAAACTTTAAAACTGTTAATATGACTGTTGTTATCACTGTAACAGCCACTGGCAAAATTAATACTTATGTCCTGCCTCTCTGCTCAATACAGTAAGACAATTATAAAGAAATGAGGGCTATAATCAAACAATGCCTCCCACCTCTTAAAAAGACTTTATTGAAAATAACACTTCTATGATAACACCTTTGCATGCATATCCCAATTTTTGATGCATGTATGATACTGTTAACTGACAATATACGAAAAAAAGACCAGTCATTTAAGGTTATTACAAAGCAGGTTTTATCAATATATGAAGCTAACTCACCTGAGGAGTGAATGCAAAGATTCTATCTTGAAGAGAGTAAAGTTTGCTGGTGGAAAGGATGCCAACATCACGACTCTGACGCCCTGAAAGACCAAGCTTTTGGTTGCGGCCTGAAAAAGGAAAAAAAAATTACAACCATCCCTCTCTGCCCAATGTGATGTGCTTCCCTTTCACCAGTCTACAGGTATTATCATGGCCACTGCTCTCAAGACATGTCTGCATGTTTCCCTGCTACCAAGGATTGGACTTGTGATTCATGTTTAGATCCTGCTTCCCATAGTTTCTGTATGGACAGCAGCCATACCTGGACAGTTCATTATGATACTTTCTCCTTACCTCAAACAGCAAAGCTGAGGAACTCTCTTCATTATTTCATCTTCCCCTATTCCTTTAACCTTTCTGCATTTATAATTCAAATATACCAAAACACCTCAGGAGATCTGATTAATTTCTTCATTCTCTTTCTTAACGAACTTGAAACCAATGCTAAAAAAGAGAAGGCCAGTAATGCTTTACAACTGTAACTATGGAACCACTGTTCTTATCTTTATGTTAGCTCTGACATCTTAATTTTTCATTCAATCCCCTCTTCTTAGTTCACATACATCCAAACCTCAGAAATCTAACTCCATCAAGTCATGGGATACTAATCAGTGTGCATATTAATTTAAGCTACAAGTTCTGTGTAAACTGAACACAATCTTCAATCTTCAGGTAATAAAAAGTGACCACATTTTTTATAAAAATATCATTCACATTTATATAGTGAAGAATTTACTCTTGCTTACTAATGTTCATTATCAAATATGTAATTTATCTTTCAAGAAATTCCTCCCATACAAAGCTTTTAAGGAACTCATGAGATATTAATAATAATCTGTATATCTGTACCACCTTCAATCATTTCACTTCAATCTTCTATCACTTACCTAGATGAGCATACAGCTTTGACAGTACTCTGGCCGGCTGAACCTCAATAGGAGACACTTCCGTGATAGTTTGAACGTGGATGTCAAGGGCCTGAAGTTTGGACTGAATGCTAGCATCTTCAGCTAAGACCACAACCTGAACAACCACATCAGGTTTTTTCTCTGACCCCAAGCGACGGTTGAGAGGATCCAGTTCACCACAAGCCAGGAACTTCTGCATGTGACGAAATCTCATTAAATATACTTATGTATAACCTCAGCTCTGCTAAACAAACATCCCAACGTCACACATTAAAAGATGTTAACCATGATCAACAACACCAGCTAAGGTACTTGTGCTCTAAATAAACTAAAGCCTTGTCTTGTGGAAGGTAAAGTGAACCTATTCAGGAACAGAAGCACCAACTGATGTAAAGCAAAGTGATATTCTGCTCGGAACAATCTGAGATTTTCCCACATCAAGATGAAAACTGCTCTCTGAAAAGACTGACAGATTCTACTTCTGAATTTGCTATAATCAGAAAAGCTTCCAGATGTACCAGCACAACCACTTTAGTGACATCTAGCAAAGAGGGCTGAAATCAACCTTGTAAAATATTGTGGTGCTGTGCTTACCCCCAAAAGGCATCAGTCTGAATAGTCAGGCTTCCCTGCCTACCTGAAATGCCAAAAACTTCCCCATCCTGGAAGAAATCTGTATATACCACCGAGTGTCCTTCAAATCTTGACATGTGGTCCACAGATTTCTATACAGAATACTGAGAGACTGCCAAAATGGTCATTTAAACTTAAATTGTTATATTTACTGTTTGACATTAAAGATCTGTAGCCATTTTAAACTAAATAGGAGAAATGGAAAACACAAGTGAAAAGTAGAGCACAGGCTGACTATCACAGTAAGGTCAATGGCTGCTGCCAAATTACTGCCAAATTAATCACTTCTGCATTCTTTTTCCTCTACTATTTATTTTTTGTTTCATTCAAGATATCTACAATTGGGACATGTAGCAGCTTACACCAAGGTTATCTCTAACTACATTAGTTTTCAAAATACAATAAGAAGCATATGATCTGTATCATGGAAATCCAGCAAATAAAAGAAAATGACACCCATCCAACATCTCTAATATCTCAGAGGTGAAAACAAGAGTGAAGAGACTAGAAGCCAATGTCAAGCAAATACGAGCAGGACCAAATGATACCAGTGAGTAACTGTATATGAAGGTAGATGGAGGGTCACTTAATGCCCCTTCACCTTTCCTTGGGGACATCACAGACTTGGGTGGGTTTCTGTATGATTGTTGAGTCCTGTGAACAAGCTTCTGCCCGCCTTAAATATTTCATGACGGTTAAATGGTGTTGATTCTTATTAAAGTCTACTTCAAAGAATGTTACCTGAATTAATGCTGCATTATTCTAACACTACCTAAACTAATGACTTCTCAGTTAATAAAGGTAACACAACTTCTTGCAGTCATCTTCATTAAACTGTAGCATTACGAAAACTGAAGGATAATATGCTTACATCTTGGAGGAGTCTACCCATGATGTAGAGACTTTGTGCCCACATGAAGGGCAATTTGCCAACAGCCACACGATCCTGGGAGCCTGGGTCCTGGTATTCAGCTTCCACCTTTTCTGGTGGTACAGAGTAGATTTCCGGAACAAGCCTCAGCCCATCGTCTGTTGTTACCAGCAACTGGAAAAAAATCAGATTAAATAATCAACTACCTATCCACTTGCAACCAATACCATTTTATTCTTTAACATTTCCCATTTCCTGATAAGATTGAAATATTCATTCCTCAACTGTCTTCAGTCTTGGGGACCCCAGCAAGATTTCCTGACTCAGAACTCAAAGTGTTAAGAGGGTCACTATCATCAACTGGTCAAACAGCCACAAGTGAAAGACTATAATGGACTCATAAGCAGACAGCTATGATCAGCTGTGAAAAGCATCACGCCAGATGGGAAAACTATCACATAAAGTACCACAAACTGGTCAGCCAGAGGCCTGCTAGTGAATATCAATCCCTGAGCATGGATATCCTTAAGAACACTCAATTAAAGTTACAAGCTACCAGCTGGCTAGACCTGTCACAACTGTTCGTGGTTCTTTATTCTCACGGAAATTGGTACCTATTCATCTGCCAAAGAAAGAAAGAAGCTGACTGAGCATACTAACTGCTTTCCAGGAAAGGAGACTGAGACCAGATCAGTAAAGTCATAGCCACTAGCACAAACCATACAGAACTAAAATGCCAGTGCTAAGATGTGTACTGTATGCAAGCAAAAATTTTTCATTTTCTCATGAGACCTGTCTACCTTTTTCAATATTTTCTGGATGCACTTTACTACTTTATGGTTTGTGCTTGGTCTTACAGCTCCAACATCAAAAAGGTCTCACATAAACAATACTTCTGATATCAAAGTAAAACATGAATACCAACCTCGTCAAGAGTTTCTGAATATTCCTTCAAAGCTTCTTGGTCACCACAGAAACAATAATCCAAGATGAAATAGCAGAAGAAAAGTGGCCATTCACATTCTATCTTCTCAAATACCTTTAGTTCCCATGGCTCATAGTAGAGACGGCTAGGATCCTGAAAGTAAAGACAAGTCCAATATATCAGAGGAAGAGGAAATTTCTTAAAAATCTTAAATTACACAGGTATAGGTTGTTGGGTATCCTGTAATGTCTTTGGGTGCTCAAAATATTTGAGGTTAATGGAAAGTTACTAAATTCAATGAGCAGATTTTATTGGGAGGGTAAAATATGCATGCAAGTAGGAAGGGAGGGTGACTGGTTCCTGGTGAAAGCGGGTTTGGGTCAAGGTTTTCATGTCACCATGGGTGTTTGATCTCTTCATGGACGTGGTGGCGAGGTTGGTAAATGCAAGGGTCCTGAACCAAACGGTGGGTCTACAGTATGCCAAGGGCAGTGGGATATGGGAGGTGAACCAATGACTGTTAGTAAATGTCTGGGCTCAGGTGGGAGATTCCAAAGAAAAGAGAAAGACACGAGTGTCTAAGTCTGGGAAAGTGAGTTAAACGAGAAAGTTGAGAGTATACGTAAACAACGGTAAAGTAATAGGGTGCAGCTGCAGGGTGAGACAGAACTGTTTAAATGTAAGTTTAATCCTATAACTGTCTAATTATATTGACTTTCCACTTACAAAATACCATTTTTTTATTTTTTTATGAAAACTAGTTACCCATGGAAAAAAAAAGTAAATCTATCCATCTAAAACCTACTATGCCTCCACTATCAGAGATAAGAAGACAATGCAAAGATGAATCAGGGGCACATTGGAATCAGTTTCTCTTGAAGGAGGAATCCCCAGATCCACTCTTATATGGGGATATAGCGTTATTAGTCTTGTTCTTGTCAAGAAAAAGGCAAGAGAAGAACTCTAAACATATGTTTTCAGTCACATCTGAGACCTCAAATTCTTCAAGGAAGGATTATAAGGCTCTCCAGACTGACTTGTAAAATCTTGAATAAAAGAATGAATGCTGTGTAATAGGTCATCTGTTTGACACATTCCAAACCTCTGTGAAAAAACACATATCAAATACAAACATGTAAAAACAAGTCTTTATACAAACCCTCCATTCAAACTCTAAATATCCTCAGTACAATATGCTTACTTCTTTGGCTGTCTTATAACCATCCCTCAGGAATCTCTTGCAACCATAACGTCCCTGCAACATACTCTGTACGGTCATTCTTGTTGTCTTAATAAGTAACGGATCATCCACAGCAAATGCTGGGAAGCTGATGACAGCAAGCAGGCCACTATCCACCTCCTTACTGTTACTCTCACGTGGCAGCATAGACTGTAGGAGTAAAATAATCTAAGTATAATCAATCCCTTCATACCACAAGTACATCCCTTAATAATGCTTAGCCACTTCTTTATGGATAAATATTTCATAAACTGTTTGTTGAACAAAGCTGCATTGAGAAATATATCTACTCACGAAAACTGGCAACACTTCTCACTTTCCTTTAATGATGTTCATGGTAAACATACCTTGTACTTTTATATTTGGATCGACATACACATTTGTTTGAACAGCAATAAAACTATGAAAGCCTGGAGTAAAGTCTCTGGCTAGGTATTGATCCATTATTCAAATAAATTTACAAAGCAATTCAACCATACTATGTGAGAAATTGTTTAACATTCCTATCAAAGAACTTTGCTAAGTATCTGGAGAGATATGGTACCAAAAAGAAATATACTGCTTTTAATCACACTAAAAGGTAAGATAAAAAACATGATCTTTAAATACTACAGGGTATTCTGAGTTTAATGCATCATATTTAAATACTACAAGATATTCAGAGTTTATCTATTCACCTACAGTACAGTCTAGATCTTTAAAAGGCCTTGCTTGATATTTCACGTACTTATGTAATCAACTGTAGAACATTCCTCACGTTTTTAAGTTCTTGTTCTCACCTGCAGCACAGCCTGACACTTCTGAGCTTCATCAGCTAAAACATGGATCACACTTGCTGGTCCACCACGAGCACCAAACAGATCAAGTTCATTCATGGCTTCTAAAGCAGCTTTGGCAAGACCAATGCTCGAGGCATTAAGCTCTGGCAGACCATGGTTGGTCTTGTCTCCTCGTTCCCAAATCCCATAATCCTGAAATATTAGCAGAAAATAAGGCCCTGAAAAATTAAATGAGTCTGTGGATATCACAATCACTGTATGTTACAAAAACTTCACTGTTCATGGACTACAAAAAGGAGGATGCAGCTGGGAGTTTCACAACTACAAGAAAATCAATGCAAACAAATTTTGCATTCCCACATGTTTAAGAACATTTTCATTAGGTTACCAGCAATAAGGGAGCTTTCAATTCTTACCAGGGAGAGAGAGAGAATTAATTAACATATTTGAGCATTCATGCACTAAAGACTTACTGCCCACCTTTTCAAAAAAACTTTGTTACGAATTTGTTTCTACAACCACTGTTGTATATCACGGTAGATACTATAAATAGGATTTGACTGAGATTTTCTTAACCATATAAAAAGTAATGATCATCATTACTCCATTCCCATCTGGAACATCTCTTACACTTCCTCAACCTGTGCCCAGGGTTTCATGGAAACATGGGTTTCCACACTTATAAAAGAACTTTTTAATTCTTCACTTTACACATTAATCTTTTTGCCAACTGAGACCAAATTGTCCATTCACACCCTTCCACATAGAAAATGCTTTCATGGCATCTGATCCCCAAGCATTCCTCTAAAATCATATTCTGAAATATCCGAAGCCCTAATCATTTTTATCTCTACTTTTTCTTTATGTGGCCACAGTTGAGTGAACAAGACCCATGGACTTGGCTAAGGTCATGAATTTCTGGTCATCACCAAACCTCCTAAAAATCTCTAGTTTCACAACAAGTGATAGCCTTACATCCTGTAACAGTACTGTCCTGTGTACTGGTACTGGCCTTTCCCAACATATCCACTGTCAATCTCTTGCATTCTTTGCCAAAGCTTTGCAACTTAATTATTCTGCCATTATTTTCTTTATAACTCCCTAGTTACAGCTTCACAATGCAGTTTTCTGTACCTCTTAGCTCCCACAGTTTTTCTACGTTTTTGTGCTTTCTGAGCCTTTGCACTCCCTATGTCACTTTAATTCGACTCCAACAGCAATTCTTTGTCATGGATCCCTGCTCTCTCCCTTTTCTGGACCTTTACAGGGACCACTCTTGACCCTCCTCTCTCTGGGAACCATTTCTTCTAGTCATGAACATATTTTCTTCACACTGTCTGCCCAATATCTTCCAACTACACTATATTTACTTAACCTAAGACTGTGAGACTGTAAGCAATAGAAATAGATCGTCTGATATAAAAAAAGAGGAACAAGGATAGTACACAACAAAAACAGGACTAATAAAATGATAAAAGACATAAAAACTAAAGGGATGCTAACGTAAAAAATTAAGTTTTTGACAGAGCATGTCATACCAAAAGAATACATGTTCAATTATATAAGAGGATGCACAAGATGAAAGTAAAATGGAAGGATAGAGGGAGGGAGTAAGTGGGTGAACAAAGTGATCACGCGAAAATAAGCATGTGTGTAGACGAAACTGCATAGGCAACACCACTGCTTAGTAGGACAGCATATTGTATATGAATAAAAAGAGAAAATTGACTTACAGGAACACAATATGCTGACTCAATGTAGAACACCAAATTCTGTATGAAGGAAACTTCATCTAAGTTGAATACAATCTGTAACCCTGCAGGATAAGAAGAACTATTAACGACACATGAAAAATGTAGGTTCTAAAGGATGAGAAACCATTTCTTTGCCATAGGCAAAGCCTCATGAGCATCTGAGAGTATGTACTCAGAGAGGGTTTAACACAGTTTTTTCTTTCTCATACCTGATCGCCGTTTCCCGTGTTAGTGAGGTAGCGCACATTTTTACTCCCAAAAATGAAAATATGAGGGCTCACTCCCTTTGACTATCATAAAACGTGAGGTCAACAGATGATCATTCCTTGGGAGTCAACTAACACACAGTAACCCAAGGAAATTTACACTTTGCCACCTTGGCATCCACCAAGGTCAAAAAGTAACTCTGTAAATGAGCATCTTCCAGCTTCATGTGTTTTTATGGTGGCTAAACGGAATGAATCTTCATGGATACACCTTTTCTTTTTTTAGGAGGGGGATATACTGGTGTTTTAATCTTCCTACTGAGCAAGCATTCTCAGATGATCATAGGGCTCTGCCTGAAGGTGAGAAACTCACATAAAACAAATTCTGTTTCACTAAAAGGTCTATCTCACATTCCACATTCCTTCATATACTCTTTTATCAAAGTATAGAGTAAATGATCTCAATTTTGTACTTACCAGAAGCCGTCATTTGTGCTAAAACAAGTAAGAATAATGATGTAGCATCAATCTGCAGATGGCCCCACTCATCATCCTTTACGACGGGTTGGCCAGTTTTAGACGAATACTTGGCATGAAGGGAATCAATGGGTAACTGAGTATGTTTGAACTTCTCTACCTTTTCCTTTTGCTGCATCATGCACATCAGGAGCCCACGCATCAATTTGACACAGCTCTGAAGGGTGGAATTAAGACATATGCTTTGAATGTCATGCCATGCATAAATCATAATTCATAAACTCAACTTTGAATTTACAAATTCTGAAAACTCTGAATTCTCTTGAATCACTTCACAAGTATGTACATTACATGCAGTTTCCAGATTTTAAAAAGTCACAAAGACATGAGTTTTCCCCATCCCCACAATTCTGAAATGATGATCAGCAGCAAATTTCAAAACAATTCCAAAAAAATTTGTTTGAAGGTTTACTTATCACAAAAATGCAAT
>JAUTYZ010143262.1:2875-17422 GCA_032273725.1 Panulirus interruptus
TGCACCTTCTCCATGGAGAGTAGTAAGTACTTCACTCTCCTTATACTTCATGTTCCTTGCCACATTTATTTAGACATATCTGTTGCTTTTCCTGAGGTTTTCTGTGTTGATATACTTCTGTCTTCTGGATTTATGAGTGTTTTCCTTAACCTCATACAGAATTTTTTTGATTGTTCCTATGTCATGTAGTATTTTCCACTAACTTCACAATTTGTATACCATTAAGGTTTTTAGAGATTTTGTACTTGTGTGTCAACCTAAAAGTCAATGAAATTATATTCAGAAGATTATGAATTGTGTATGTAATAGGCTGGAGGTCTTTGTACATAATCTACAGAGTGCTTGAGACGAGTTTTGCATTTATGGTGGCCAAATCCTCCCCTAAAGTCAAAAAAGGATTGGAAGAAGTACAATGTCTAGAAAGTTTGAGAGATGTTAGGAGTTTTAAAAGATAGTGGGAGGGTTAGAGTCCTGCATCTAAGGTAAAACTGCATGGACACATTTCTAACAGTGCAGTTAGTAATAAAATTCTTCTTTATTTACAGTACTGAAAGGAGCTGTGCATTATTAATCCATATTTTGATTGTGTAAAAATTTACTTCAGTTTAATGGGGTAAATTATACATATGGTTTGTGTGCAGTATGACATTAGGTAAGAAGAAGAATATATTATTTCATAGGACATAGAGTGTTAAAGGAATACAAGTCTGTTTGGTTAATGTACAAAATTAAAGATTTAGAAGGAAAATTAGCAAAACAGGAAGGGAGGAACAATGGAGAGAAGGAGATATGATAGCTGTGGAGGGAGTAGAGAGATTCAAAGTCTTCTGTAATGAAAGTAAGAGGGCTTGTAGTATATACCTGTGGAAAGTAATACTTTGAGGTGATTTGGGCATGTGGAAAAAATGCAAGATGGGAAATTTACAAGGAAGGTGCATGATAGTAATTAATTAATGGGGTTAGTGCGAGAGGAAGACCACCTGTGACATGGGGAAATAGAGTAGAAGAATACTAGAAAGAGAGAAATGGTGGAAGAGAGCATGTAATGGTGTATGTGAGGGAGGCAGGTAAGGAAAGGGATTAAGCGGAAACTCTCTTGCCGTGGTCATCCCCTTGATGGGAGGTCTTGGAGGGAATGGGCATCAGAGATTTAGATAGATAGATACTGTGGAAAGAAAATAGAAAGAGGGTAAGATGATTAATGTTTGTTAAAGGGAAGAGAATACAGTACTGAATTTTGACATCTGAGTTTGGGTATATTAGAAGGTTTTGCATACCAGTTTTAAAGGTTCACATTTCAAGATGTTTCCATTTCTATTCAGTTTTTTATAATTTTATCTGCCTATCTCCGTCTGATTATGTACATATATTTATGATCTGCAGATGTGCAGGGCTTCCACAGATTAATTAGGATCCTTCTTGACTTGTCACTGGCTTTTTGAAAGTATCCATGCTAGCTGTTACTCTCTCCATCCATCCATTGGTCCTGTCATTTATTCATCCATCCATTTTGTCTTTATACATTCCTCCGTCCATCCATTCATCCACCAGCTCACTGACCCACCCGCCCATACTTTGCTGTCCATTGTGATATATTATGTGGGACTGATGGTTAAGCATTGCCTTTGGTCCAGAGAGCAGATCTGTTGCTGTAGTCGTTTTGGAGCCAGAGAGATAAGGTTGAGTTCAGGTCAGGGTCATAGTAGGACTTTAAGGAAAATAGTCATTTGATGTAGATGGTTAGTGAAAATACCTTGTTGGCTTATTTATGTTGCACACGATATTTATACTTCTTCAGCACCTTTATTATATTATTTGGCGTGTATATTTTTTTTATAAAATATATATGATTCAATTGAAATTATTTATGATGTTTCTTCTTGTATGACTATCTTTTCATGTTTATTTTCTTTCTTTGCCATTGTTGTTGGTACTCATTATTGAGGCTGAGTCATTGTAATACTGTTGGAGCCCATTCACATGTAATAATATCTATCTCCTGCCTCAACACTTAACCCAGCCAAGACAAACAAAGCATTACATTACTGGCAGTGACTTAGATGTAATTTGCTTCTTAGCCAGTCAGCTTTGTCACTCACTTCTGGGCCATTCAGCACTCCTGTAATTCACCTGCTGGTTTGTACCCCTGACAGTATCATATGAGCAGCGGGAATTGAAATACTACTGGCTCAACAGCACCGCTTCCGACAACGGCAAGTCCCTGGCCAAGTCAAGCACGCTGCGGGCCCTTAATGCCTACATCATCATGAACAGGACGGTGGTGTGCAATGAATCCTTCTTCTGGAGAGGTAAGCCCATGAAGTATCCCCTGTAGACACTCATCTACAGTCAGGGTTGCTGTCAAGGTGTTGTTGGATGGGAGATGGAATATTATAGATCAAGAATTTGGGAGGGGTTAGCATGAAGGAAGTTATTAGGTTGCATCAAAAACAGGAATGAAAGTTTGGGACAGCAAGAAATGTTTTGTTAACCCCTTAACGTCTCACTCAGTTTTCCTCCCAACCCACAAAGTTCATTATTTTTCAAGTTGCTCAAAATAATTTTAACTTTAAAATTTCAAAGATATTCATATAAAAGTTAAAGACATCACTTCATAGGTCTATTTCATCCACTACTTTCAATCTAATAATGTTTAGAATTATTTTCAGATGTTTCAGCACTTTGCATTAAAAAATGTGGGAGTAAGGCTTGAGTGTCAAGTGAGTTGCCACTGTGCATGCTTTATTGTTTCTTTTACCTACACCAAAATTTTTTTTACTGATTATCATAATGTTTTATCATATATGATGAGTCTTTTCATGTAACAATCAGTGTGATTCATTGATAATTTTTTCATAACACCAAAACTACACGTTTGTAAATTACCAACAATTTTACTTTTGCTAGAAAGCCTTCTCGTTCCTCATATTGGTCAACTTTCAGTGCTGGAAGAGTCAGTTTCCATAAAATCACTCTCCAATGTCTGAAGATAGATCATCATTGTCAAATAATTCAAGATCATCACCTGCGTGGTTCTTTAAATCTAGCTAGAAGCCACGTAGTTTCTGACCTAGAAAACTCACAAAAATGTGCTCTTATTGGCATGGCTGGAGGATGACTGACTGTGGGGAGACATTATAGCATACTACCACCTCAGCCACCACCCAGGCTTGGTTTGCAGTCTTGAAATGGATGCAGTTATCCCTCTAGAAGCTTCATTCATCTTGCATAATTATCCATCTGGAGACGTTATGGGGTTAATTGCGGGATAGAAGGGTAGAAATACATAAGTTAGGCACTGATAGATTTAGCAGAGGGATGAGTACTTAGGTGTTGTAGTTGGTGGTCAGAAGGTAGTGGGTTACATGGTGGGTAGGCAGAGAAGTGGGGAAAGCAATGGGTGACATGATAGGGGAGATGGCAGGTGAAGAAACAAGTGATTTTTTGGGTATATGAGCAAATGATTTAGTGTTTAATAGGTACTGGGTGGTTATAGGAGTAGGTTGTCATTGGTGTGTTTAACATTTGATGACTGAATTTCTTGACACAGATAGATAAGGTTAAAGAGTGACTGGAAAAGTTGGGGAGAATCAAAAAATGGGTCAAGCAGTAGGTAAAGCAGCAGGTGAACAAGAGAAATTATGAGTGCACAAGGGTTTCAAGAATAAGAGCAGTTGGGAATTAGCATAAGCGTTTAGTGAGAGTAAATTTAAGATAAATGTGAGGCATAGTAGTTTGAGTATGAAAGAGTACATGACAGTAGCTTTGCAAAGGATTCATCATAAGAGTAAGTTATCATAGTATAACAGTGTGCTGTACTTGGTGTTGGGAGAGGCTCTAACAATTTTAGAATGTGCTGGCTGCATCTAGCCCCCACAATGTTATACTGCTGTAAGACTCGTGTATATACGTTTGTAGAGGGTTTATTACTTTCCCTTATGTGTCTTTTTGTATGATACTGTTTTTTATTCATGATATATATAACTGTGACTCGTTAGGTGAAAAAGCTACTTAAAGTCAAAATTTTGTATGATCGTGATGTT
Source organism: Panulirus interruptus (assembly GCA_032273725.1). Lineage (NCBI taxonomy): Eukaryota > Metazoa > Arthropoda > Malacostraca > Decapoda > Palinuridae > Panulirus > Panulirus interruptus. The sequence continues at coordinate 6,919 of JAUTYZ010143262.1, forward strand.
GCACAGTGCTTAAAGTCAGAGCCAATTTGGTTGATCTTGATGTTGCACTGTGTACCATCTTTAAAAATGATGGCCACTGGTATTGCCAAAGAATGGAAAATTGTTAATGAAAGAAAATATGCAGTATTACAATGTAATATTCACAGACATTCTTTATCTCATGGAGTAAGATACAGCAAAATGCAGTATGGTCAGTAATCAGCACTTTTGAAAATCCAATAGTAAGTGAGTTGTGAGTCTATTAGAAAACTTTGCGCAGAATCAAAGATTGAATTGCATATCCCTCAAAGAGTGGATTATGAGCACATCATAAATTGGTTGATGAATCCAGCATTAGAGAGTCAATTGTAGATCCATTAAATTGTGATTATCTGAAGTGTTAGAAAGATGAGTTTCCAAGTAAGGTTATACATATATATGAGGCCCCCAGTGTCAGTTAATGGACACATTATGTTACAGACTACGTATGTAGACCAGTTACTCTCCCTAGTGTGATCAGAATTTTCCCAGCATTCTACAAGACATCTTTGCTCCAACAGCAAAACTTGAATAAACAGATTAGGGGTTTGCTATGTCATTTTAACATTTTTATTGTTAATAAAGACCATTGTGGAGTATTCCCACACAGATGCGAGCTCTGTTATAGTTTACATGAGCTAACCATTAATAGTGCATGCAAATGCTGCTTGAAAATGAGTCAAAGCAAATTCCAGAACCACATAAGGACTAGTGTAATTACTGATAATAGTTAGCAGAGTGATTGTATGAGACAGGAATCAAAAACGACAGACCTCAGTGGTCTTTTGCACCTCAGTATTCAGTCTTGGCTCCAAAGTAATCATGAATGTCCATGTTTTGTCTTGACATCTTCAGGTGTGGTGACAATGGAGAGAAGTTTTACATAAAATTTTATGGTTAGATTTGCCTGATTGGAACATATGAAATTAGGTGTTAAAATGTAACCTTTCTTCAGATGAGGTGTTAAAGAAACAGTTTAGGATGGGTTACCCAGATGAATATTTTTGTGTGTTCTTTCTCAGCTGATAGAGCAAACACAAAATGATCCAATATTTTTTTCTGTGATAGTGTCATCAGTAACTACTGAATTATTGTTACCTAGAAAACTTTGACTGCTTTGTTAAACTGCTTTGTATTTATGTTTTTATTAAAATGTCAAGAATAAGAAAGGACCTCTTCTGGGTGAACTTAGTTTTTGTACCTCTGTTCTCATGGTCTCTCAAACAAGTTTATTAATTTTAGTCACAATTTGACATGGTGGACAGCATCCTTATAAGGTAGAATTGTATGAAATATGAATTACTGATCCATATGGAAATCATCATTGATAATTCTGTCAAATTAGTTGTTAGATACATTAACAAGTACAAGATATGTGAGGGATGAACTGGCGGCTAGGACTACAGACAAAGAAAGAAAAATAGACACACATATAAACTCTTTCTTACAAAACATAGAAAAAACGATTAAGTTCATAAACAGACACTCAGGCATACAAACATACAAAAGAACATAAAAAAAATGCACCACATAATTATGCATATCAAGTAACCAAGTGCACCCATGCATGCTCATGTGTGTACACTTGGAAAATGAGGAAAGGTCAGAGAAACTTTGAAAAGAATACTGTGGACAGGGCAAGAGCTTTTAAATAAATTCATTTAGAGTAAATTGTTGGATAAAGAACTTCTAATCAGGCTAAGGATTCAGAGGATTGGAAATGTGGAGGAGCTGAATAACAAGTTCATAACTGTTTTCACAGCACAGTGGAGGACACTCTAGTCCCAACTACAGTAAGATGGGATGGGAAAGAGTTTTTAGAAAGCTTGGAAAATTTGAGAACATTGTAATCGGGCTATGAATTCCTAAATTTCAGGCATGGTAGAAAAAAGTCGATCATGGGGTTTGCAAAAGAAAAAAGTCTCTTGTGTGAAATGATAGATTAGCTTGCAAAGTAAGGGAAAATACTGTAATCAAAAAGTTTTGTTCAAATACCTTTATGTTGGCTTGGTCCAATGCTGAGGGAGGGATAGAAGGAGTGTTGTTGACATTTCTGACAGTTCCCATTAAGAGTGGACGTGGATGTTTTGTTTCTTTTTTAGCGGGTGTTCTAGTTGTGGATTGTTGGAGTGGTATAACTTAGAGAGGGGCACAGAAACACATTAAACAACAACAACAATGCTTTATTGATTAAGGTACATAAGGTGAAATAACCCTGGGGCAATGAGCTACTGGAGGTGCAGGATTATAGTGGGAAATGAGAGGTCAGTTGTAGCAGGTTGAGAAATAAGAGATGGTCTTGGCACAGGAACCTCAATGCTGGTGATGGTAGGCATCAGAGATGAGGCACCACAGTGAAACATGCTAGGAAGATAAAACGTCAGGAGTCATGTTGGGACTTATGCTGGCACCCAAAGGGCACCTTGAGTCTGGTGCCACATCGCAAAGACTTCAGGTACTGGAGTGGTACGCTTGTTGTTTTGAGCGAGTCACTTGCCTGACTGCCTGACTGCGGTGATAACCAGGTATATAAGAGGTGGGAAGGTCAGTCGTTGAAGTCGAATGTCGCAAGCTCTGACCTCTCTCTCCATGCTGGTGGACTGAGAGCGGCTTTTCTTATAGAACTGGTCGGTCATCTATGATAACAGTGACATCTTTAGATCTACCGCTGCCACACATCGAGTACAGATGTCACAGGGTAATATCACAGGTTTGGCCATAGGTTGGGCCACCAAACTCATTTATCTGGGGATTAGTAGGTCAGGTGAGGTCACCTGCTGTGACCTGCCACCAAGTCAGGGTATCGTCAGTAAAGTAACACTCTGTGGAGAGACATTGGCTCGCTACACATTCTATCTCTTGAACTTTGTTTCATACTCTACTCTTATTTCGTAAACAGATGCAGCAGTGATGGTGAATAACATGTACATATTTTTTAGAGATATTACTCTGCACACAATAAAAATGAGTTAAGAGAAAGTGGGGAGGATTTTTTTTTTTTTCCACTCGACTCTCACTTCATACACAGGCACAATGTTTGAAGTAAATAACATGAAAGTTTGTAGAAATATTACACTGCCCACACTGAAAATGGTTGTAAGGAGGGAGAGTGGCTAGCACATGTGGGGAGGATATTAGGTGATTTTTCTTTGGAAATATTCTCCCTCGTTGCTGTCATCTATTACCAAAGTCCCCAATTATTCCAGGATAACATGAAGAGAAAATAAGGCAAGGTTGTAACGTAATTTCTTCCCTTTCAACAAAGGCTGAGTGCAAGGGTGGTAGAGACGCAGGTGCTGGCCTCCCATTTTAGCCTCCCTCCTTCTTACAGAATCCTGTTAAAATCACTTAGTCACTTATTTCTTCTCATTTCCTGTGTTATTCTTCTTCATTTTCCTCACCAATAAGTGTTCCTAATCGTACAACCTATGTATTTTCTGTGGGGCCTCCATGTATGCATGACCTGCAGGTTGATGACTATGCATCTACAGTGATTATTGTAGTGGTAGTGAGGAGAACAGAATTCTTTCCTACACTTATATGGCGATGGAAGAGATCTCTATAAGGTTCTAATGGCTTGCTAAGTCAGTTAGATTCGAGAACAGTGGCAGGAAAAATTAAAACACCAATTGATGTTGGCTGCTATTCGTATATAGAACATTACTTGATGTTAACCACAATTTAAGGGTTAAAATGCTTTGACACATATAAGGCTTATGGCCCTTATGAATTCTTACCTCATGGAATAACCTATTTTGCTCAATACAGGAGAGAGTTTTACACTCGTAGAGCCCCATATCTTAATAAAACCATCAAGTAGCCTTTTCAACATTTGTGTATGGGTGACATTCACAGTTTCATTGTTTAGCTAATTCCAACCACCCCTCACCCTTATGTTCAAACAGTGTTTCTTCACATCCTTTTTTAACAAGCTTTATGCTTAGATTCTTGTCATGGCCCTGTTCACTTTGACATTGTGTCTCAAGAAGTGTTCATTGTCTGTATCACCCAGCTGATTTAGAAACTTGAAGAATGCTGTAATTAGGTTCACATCTCTCTGTCTCTCTTCTCCTCCATGATGGACAAATTTGTAAACCTCCTTTTAACTCAGCTCTCTTAATTCAGGTACCGTCATAGTTGCCTTTTTCTGGACCCTTCTCAATTAGATCTTGATGCTTCTTTAGGTGTGGTGACTAGACTTGAGAGGCACGATCCACTTTTAGTGTAACATATATTGTGAATACTGTACTAAACGTTTCCTTATCCACTTACTGTAATATGATTCTACCATGTACCAGGAGACAGTTCATCTCTTTCACAGTTTTCTTGATATGGAGATCTGGCATTAGGTTTGGCACATTATCAACGCCTAAGTCTTTCTCACGAGTAGATTCTTGTAGCTCATTTCACACTAGGTAATAATTGCACCAAGGCCTTCTTTCACTATGTCCCATCATCATTAATCTGTTCATTATCAGAATGAATTTCATTAACCATTTATCGGACCAGCTTCAGAGTTTTTCCAGGTCCCCTTGTAAGTTGATGCAATAATCCTTATTATTTTCTTCTCTCAAACTGGCACCATCCGCAGATATGTACAGGTAAGAGTCCAGTCCAGCAGGCAAGTCATTTATATACACCAAGAAGAGCAATGGGCTCAAGATTGAGCCTTATGGCACATCAATGGTGACCTCAGCCCATTTCAAGAATGCTCCTCTAACCTGCATCCTTTGCTTCCTTCTACTAAGGTAATCTTCTATCTGGTGAAGGCGTCTACCACATATTCCTGCCTTTAGATCTAGCATCTTAATAAATCTTTAATGGCGTGCAGTTTCAAAAGCTTTCTGACATTCTAGGATTACACAGTCTAACCATCCATCTCTCTGATTTACAGTAGAGTTCACCATGTCTTAGAAGTTTAGGAGATTTGTAATGCATGCCTTCCTTTCCCTAAGTCTGTGTTGTCTCCCAGTTAGGTGCAGTGGTTTTTCCTTTGCAAGTAGTCATCTGTTTTCTCTCTGATTATCTCCTGTATCTTACAGACAATACCTGTTAGGGAGGCTAGTCTGTAGTTCAACACAATATTCCATTGACATTTCTTACAGTATATGAATGACATATGCTCTCTTCCACAGCTTTGGAACTTTCCTTTCTTCTGCTGACCATTGAACAATATTTTGAATGGCCTTGCAAATGTCTTTGCACATTCTCTCAGCACATGTATGGAGACCATCAGGTGCCATATATGGGTCAATTTGTTTTAATCTTTAAACATCTCACTAAGTTTTCCTTTCTAACTCTCAAAATTTGTTTTCAAATTGTTTAAAACATTTGTTCAGCCATACAATTTTAGTAATAAAAGAAATCACTTGAGAAGTTTATTTTTTCCACTACTTTCACTCTAATAATGTGTAGAAGTACTGTAGATGTTTAAACACAAGTTTGCATAAAAAACGCAGGAGGAAGGGAGGCTTGAATGTCAAGTGAGTTGCCATTATCCTTGTTTTATCATGTTTTACCTTCACTGAAACATTCATTTCTGATTAATATTGTTTTATATTATATAAGAAATCTTTTCTTATTATTATCAGTGTGACTCATTGAAAATTTTTCTTACAGTAAAACTATGAAAGTTTGTAAAATTGTCAGATACAGTGTTGTCAAGGTCAGGTGAGTGCTTGCAACACTGCCTCCACTTTTTGTAGAAAACCTTTCCTGCCTCATCATGGTCAACTTTCAATGCTGGAAGAGTAATCATCCATAAAATCACTCTCCACACAATACAAAGACAGATCATCTGCTTAGTCCTCTAGATCTAACTAAAAGCCACACAGTTTCCTTCTTAGAAAACTCCTGAAAATATGCTTTCATTGGCATGGCTGGAGGATGACTGACTGCAGGGAGAAATAACTGTGCATTCCCACATCATCCACTACCCAGGCTGGGCGTGCAGCCTTGAAATTAAGGCATGAAACTCAATGGGTAAATATACGTGTAGAATCATTGATCAGCTCTCATAAATATCTGTCTAGAGATGTGAAGGGGTTAATAGCCTATAGAGTCTTTATTTTCAGTTTCTATACCTTCCAAGACTTATTCGTCATCTCACATGCAGGGCGTACAGCCCTGAAATTTAGGCATGAAACTCGATGTGTAAATATCTATCTACAGGCATTGCTCAGCTTGCATAAATATCCGTCTAGAGACATTAAGAGGTTAATAGCCTATTGTATGGGGTTAATAGCTTATTGTAATTTTTTTCAATTTCTATACTGTCCAAACTTCTTCCTCGTATCTCCTTGCTAATGTTGGGTCAGTAGTGTTTTTTGTACTGTGCAACTTATCATTCAGTTCCTTATATGTTTCATCATTCTCGGTATTCCTTCCCTTTGAATCTCTTAGCAAGATTAAGTGTTCTTTAACCATTAATTTTCTCATGATGACCTTCAGATTTGCCTTGTTCACAATATTCTTTATTTAAAGTTTCTTTGCTCCTCCCACATTGTCTTGCAGTATTCTCTCTGTCTCTCTCTCTCTCTCTCTCCTGGTATAACATAGTAGAATACAGATTATTATGAAATTATTCATACAATAAACAAAAATGACTGCCAACAGATTTCATCTTGCTGATATCCTGATGTAAAGTATCAAAACAATATTGTAGCTACACTCTGTGTTCCTGTTAACATGCTCTATTGTTGTTTGGAAATTAATAAATATTCACACAGTTTAGAACAGAATAAGGAGCAATATCACTTTTAGAATAGACAAACCGTGGAAGAAATAACAAATTGATTCATACTTGAGAGATTACAAGAAAAAATGGAAATAGACCTTAAGCATTAGCTTTAAACTTAATTGAGAAAGGAGATTTGATGAAAAAAAGTTTGAGAGCAAGCATGAAAACTTAAAAGATAATTTTTTTTGGATTGGAAGAATAAAGAGCAAATTGAAGAGATAAAAAGTAGAATAGTTAATGCAAACAGTTTTAAGAAAATTATATGGATTCAAAAATGTAGTTAGGCATGTAGAACATAAAGCATAAATACCAACCAAATTATTATAAACAAAGAAAGTTTTTGTGCTGCTCATGCAAAAAATTGAAAACTGTTTTCCTAGCATAGGTAGGAAATATAAGTTGTAGTATACAGTGGACAGATATATTTTACATGAAACTAAATATGTAGACTGTGGACAAGGAAAAAGTGACTGCCAGTTCGAAGAAATGTATAACGAAGACAGTGGATATTTATGGCACTGTAATACGTGCAGAGAAAAAAGACAGACAGATCTTGCATTTTAGGAAAGGAAGAAGGATATGACAAAATTGATAAAGATCAAGAAGGTGTTTGTGAATACAAGAAATATTATACTTAGCATATACAAGGGAAATATGTAGAAAATGATAATGAGTCAAATAAAAGACAAAACAGTAATACAGATAAAAGTGAAAAGAAATTGAAGTCAAACGATGACAGGAAACAAAAAGATATTGAAGAAAACAGAGAGGTATTGATATATTGGGTGAAAGGCAGTAAAACATCCAAATTTTATATGAGAGGCAGGTGCAGATGCTTTAACAAATGTGAGTATGCACACCCAGAAATTTGCTATAAATATAACAAATTTCATATATGCAAATTGGGAGATGGATGTAGGTTCATGCACCCACAAATGCTATCATTCACCCATAAAGCATAGCACAAATAGATATCTTCTTTTACTAATATAAATGATGAAGGGTATAAGAGAATCAAGAAATGTGGATTTAAACATCCAGTTCCATTGGAATATGATGAAAATTTAAGAGCCAGTATAAAAAACAATTAAATGCAAGAATGAAAAGAAATAACAGTTACCATAGAGAAGAAGATAGAGTTAAAAACAGATCTGAACTATAGATGATCATTTGTTGAAACCAAAGAAAGACATACTGGAACAGATATAGTCCACAAGACAGATGAAGAAATGTCGAAATCATTGGATATACATACCTCCTGGAACAAACATATTCCACAAGACAGATGAAGAAATATCGAAATCATCAGATATACCTACTTCCTTCCACAGGAGTCCATACTATCCTTATGAGGCTCCTGTAGCACTCAGTAAACTGGCCATGTCCACAGGTTGGGACCACAGGTCATATAGTAATGTGATGCTGTGTGTATCTATTTCCAGAGAATGCAAGGCATTTGACTAGTAAGTACTCAGAATTTTCTTTATGGCAGTTGCATCATGGGCTTGAAGGGTCTTGGGATATGTTAAAATGATTTTTGTAATGGTGTAGTGATAGATGATGTCCAGACCATAAGCTGGAGAATGTGACTTATGTTTATCTGGGGAGTGTGGTTTCTGTTTGGTAGAATGGAGCTTAAGACTGAGTTGGGAAGTCTGTTGTTTAGTGTTTGTCGGGTTATTTTAGCATGTATATGTTTTGTCACTGTTATATTTGTTGAGGGTGGGGGGATCTGAAGTGTAAGGCAGGGGTAAGCTTTTTATTTCTACTCAGGGGTTGATGGTCAGTTATGGAGGGGTGGAATCTTTGTTTCATTGTAAAGGTGCTGAGTGTTTGTGGTTGCTAGGCAGCCAGTGATTGTTCTGAGTGCACTATTGTATGTGATTTGCAAATTTGTTATAATTGCTTTTGAGAGGGTGGAAGACCAGACAGATGAGACATAGTTTACAGTGGAGTGGATGCAGTGTTTGTATAGGGTCTTGAGGGATTCATTTTCTTGACCAAATCTGGTGCCAGTTAATGTTCTGAGGGCATTTAGTTTATGTATTGCTTTTGTGTTGACATTGTTGGTGTGGGAGTTGAATGTTATGTATGTATGTGTCATATGTGATGCTTAGAATGGTTGGTGTTATGCTCAGTGGGAGAGACTTATCATTTAAAGGTGACTGGAGGGTGTGAGCTGGATTGGTGTTTGTCTGGGTTTAAAAGGGTGATTGAAGTCATCTGTGGAGATGCAGACATTCTGTTCTGGATAAACCAGTGTTCCATTTGTGTATTAGAGTGTTGCATGTTTGATGTTGTTACTGTGATGTCAGGGTGCTGTGATGTGACTTGTGAGGTTATGAGAGGTTGTATAGGAAGAGATTGAAGAGAGTTAGAGAAAGAACTGCTTCTTAGGGAACTGTGTTTAGAGTTTAAGTGTTTTAGGGAGGAAGCCACTGTGACTGACTGACTATGAAATTGGCCACCCATTTTTTGTCATTGTTGTGGAAGATGGTGTCAAGTATATTTTGTGTGAGGACAGATCAGGGGACTGTGTCAAATGCTTTGTTGATGTCCATTGCTACTATTACTGTGTAGGAGAGGGGTTTTGGTTAGTTGAATCCATCTAAGAAGTATTGTTTGAGGTCAGGGTTTAGTGTGGTGTAAGAGTGTTTAGGTCTGAAGCTATGATGTGTGGGTAAGAGTGGGATGTTTCATTTCATTCTGTTATGAATCATTTTTTCACAGAGATTGGATACTGAGGATAGAAATGACAAAAGGTGGTAGGAGAAAGGGTAGATGAGTGCTTTGAGAGACTTTAGGATTGGTATTATTTTCACAAGTTTCCAGATGTTAGGGATTTTGTTTTGTAGCCAGGAGTCGTTGAAGATATCTGTAAGTGCTTGTATTGGAAATAGGTAGTAATGGTTTATATGAAAGTTCAGTATGTTGTCAGGGCCTGTAGCAGGAGAGTTGTTTTTGGGTGAATTGTATGTAGGTTTTTCATGACTTTCCTGTTTAGGGGTGAGGTTAGTTTGTGGCTGATTTTTGAGAAGTTTCATGAGAATGTGTTTGTGTTCTTTTATTTCATTGGAATGGGTCAGGAGTGCTTCTTGGGGGGAGGGGGGGTGGACTGGTGTGATAAGAGTACCTTTTTTTTTTGGCAGGAGTTAAAAGTTCCGTGAAACTGGATCAGCCGACTGGCGGAACACGGAAGAGGGAAAACTAGAGACCAGGGATAATCCATCCTGAGACAAATAGGTCGAAGAAAAGAGCATTAGTTCTGCCCGGCAACCCCCCCGGAACTGGAAGGTGGAAAAGGTTCTGACATCATCCACCACAACCTCCTCACTGTAGTAATTCGCGCTCCAGTTACATCGCGAACGCTGGCGTCACTGACAACACTAATGGATTCATCTTAAGAGTTCCATCCTCAGCAGAAGCAGTGCCGACCTTGGATGAGTTTCTGAGAAATTAAAACTCGATTTCTAACAGGTCGTGAAGAACATGCCTGGAAAGTGCATGTTCCACGTGGAATAAAGATGTTTTCTGATTCAGAGATGCCAGCAGACTTGAGCGTCACCAAGATTCATCGCTAAATCCCTTTGTTGTCGAAGAAATAAAAGGGCAATGGCTTCTCATCCCTGCCAGGAACTGCCATAAAGTTGTTTAGGGTGTTGATTCCTCTCAGAGGTTCCGAACCTTTGGCCGCTGATTGCCAGCTGAGTCTTCGAGGACCCCATAGCGAGCACCAGCTGCGTTTGG
>JAUTYZ010143484.1:0-11128 GCA_032273725.1 Panulirus interruptus
GCTGTTGCTAGTTACAAATTTAGCTAGTTGAGCAGTGTGGAAATTCAAGCCTCACAGAAGGGTCCTTTAAGGACATAATTTGGCTGCATTGATCTAGTGGGTCCATCAAGCCTAAACTAGGCTTAAAGAAACCCAGCTGATTGAAGTGAGTCATTGACTTGTAGAATTTACTGCTCCTAGATGAACATATAGCAACATTACATATTCACTTTCATTGTATTATTGTATTTGTAAAGCTGTTCTCATTCATTTGCTTATGAAAATAATGTTATTGGCATTAATATCCTCTCACTGATGTGGCATCACAAAGTTCTGTATGCTAGCACTAATCAGATTTCAGGGTGCCAAGCTTATCCAGAACAACAACACTTTAAGAAATTATTGAGAGGTACAAATTTATTGTCATTATTCTTAAAATAGTTACATTTAATTTTTGTAGGTATTAGATAATGTGATTTTCCCCTGGTGGAAACTAACCAAAAAGTCAAGCATAGTCACAGATGTCTGGTTTTGCTTTCCTGTACATGTTAAATACTTTATTTTATCCGTGTTTTTGACTTCTGTAGCGTTGAGTTGGAAATTGTCTCGTTCTTAATTTCACACTTTTGTATTTAGTACGGTGAAAATTAAGTATCTTGGAAAACATTCAGTGGCAGCTCATGTATACGAGCTGCTGAGCTGTAGGTTCTTTGTCATTGAGCTGACTGATGTACGGTATATCTGCACCTAGAGCTGAGAAGAAAATAAACTGCGCCAACCCATTCCTACTGATTATTTATGTAATCAATCTTTCTGAACTGAACTACTGTGCCAATCCATTCCTACAGATTATTTATGTAATCAATCTTTCTGAACTGAACTACATTTTCAGTAAAAAAGCTGAACCACACAAATATTTCACATCAGCCTTACACAGAAACACCCATCCAGCAGAGGAAAGTCAGGTTGGAACTTTATTACTTGCAGGTCCAGTGCATCATACCATGCTAATAGTGAACAGTCACTTCCTCAGTTTTCTATGGTAACAACAGGGGTTGGCTTATGTATCTCAATAACCTGTTGTTTTATGTTCTTAGTGTAACTGGGCTCTCAGTTTTGATGTATTCAATGCTTGAAAAAAGAAAAATATAGTTCACTCTGTATCAGGGAAGATATATGCAATATAGAAAAATCTCATGAACTTATTAAAAGTTATGAATGATAACCATTTACAGTCAATATTCTTTGAAAATGTAAAACCTTTAAAAATTCCAGTTAAATGCTGATGACAGCTGCAGAACCAGAAAGATGTTTTTCAACGTTGTAGAGAATTAGAAGTTTTTTGTAATACTGTGATGGACAAAATACAGTATTGACAGCCTTAGCAAAGATTTTTTGTTCATATTTGTTTGCTGTTTCCCACTTTAGTGTGATAGTGCTAGGAACAGACAAAGAAACAGCCTCATTCAATCACATCCATTCTCTAGTTGTCATGTGTAACGAACCAAAACTACATTCCCTCTCTCCACAATTAGGCCACATAGACCTTTCTGTAGTTTTCCCTGGTTAGTTCATATGTATTAGTTTAGTCCATTGACAGCACATTGCCCCCTGTATATCACAACTCACCAATTCACTTTATCCAGTGCACACATTACACCCTCATGTGTGTTGAAAACCTTATTCACCCTAACCATCCATCTGCAATTTGGTCTCCCCTTTCTTGTTCCTTCCACTTCTGAGATATACCATCTTTGTCAACTTCTCTTCACTCATTCTGTCCACCTGTCCAATCCATTTTATCACACCCTCTTCAACTTCCTCAACCATACTTTTCCTATTAACATGCTGTTCTTCCTCCAATTCATCCATTGACAAGAATAAAACCTTTGCCAAAGGTGACTTTTTACTCATGGTGTTAATACATGCAGGCAGAATCTAGTAACGCCTTGTATCTTTATATTACAGATGTGCTGGAAAGACGGCTTATCGAGTGAAGGGACGTTCATATTCATCATGCACCATTCGCCTTAGTCAGCCACTTTTGTCTCAGAGACCTTACAGTGACACAGTTAACACACTTCTGGTGGGTATTAAGTAATGCCTTTCTCTATTAAAAGATTTTAACCATCTCACTTCTCGAAAAAGACATAAAAATGTTTGCACTTAGATTTTTTATTAAATGCTGATACTTATCCGTGTAGACATAGCCAAAATAAAAGAAAAGAAGTTAATGAACTACAAATATAGCATTTTGGAATTGTTACTTTCACAATTTTTTTTATACCTAATTGTTTTTCCTACCTTAGTGAATCTAGCTATGAGTACTTTTCCTAGTGCCAACAGTTCAACATTCACTGAATCATTATCACCATAATTAGTGCATCAAAGACCATTACTAATAGAAAAGACACTACTCTTCTTTTCATAGTACCTTTCACAAAGGATCTCTGTCAACCACATCATGTGCTTTTTCCAGATCTATAAATGCCACACAAGTCACTCAGTCCTAGTATTTCCCAAACAAATTCTTCAAAGTTTACTCTCTATAAATGCCACACAAGTCACTCACTTTATCCTAGTTTTCTCACACAAAGTCTTTAAAGCATACACCTGGTACACACACCCTATACCTCTCCTGAAGCCACATTTTTCCACTCTTTTCTCTCCAGTCAAATGCTCTTTACATGCCTTTGCCTTCTCAGTCACTGCTGTCTGCTCACATGGTATAAAGTAGATTAATATTTTATTATTATTTATTACTATTTTGCCTCACTGTTAAACAGGTGAGAGTGTTTTTTCATATTGTGCTTCATATGCATGAAATAGATTTATACTTATTCCTGCCTCAGGAGTCCCTTATGTGGCTCTTGCAGCATTCAGGAAGCTGGTCACATCCATCAGTCGGGACCACAGGTCATAAAATGTTGTGATGTTTGTCCATCTATGTGCAGAGAGTGCAGGGCAGTTGAGCAATAAGAACTCTGTCTTTTTTTATGGTAAATGCATAGTGGGCATGAAGGGTCTTGGGATATGTTGAAACAGTGTTTGTAGTGTTGATGTCCAGAGTGTAAGTGGAAGAGTGAAACTTATGTTTGTTTGGGGAGTGTGGTTTCTGATGGGTGTATTTCTAGTGGGATGGAGTTTAAAACTGAGTCTGGAAGTTAGTTGTTTTAATGCTTGTCAAGTTATTTCAGTATGTATGTGTTTTGTTATTGTTATATTTGTTGAGGCTGGGGCCATCTGTAAGTAGAGGATACTGAAATGTGAAGGATGGGTAAGCTTTTTATTTCTACTTAGGGATTGGTGGTCAGTTTTAGAGTGGTTTGGGTGGGAGAGGTCTCGTGCTGTTGCATAGAATTGGGTGCCGAGCATGTTGAGGTGGGTCTGTATTGGGAGGAACTTTGTTTCATTGAGAAGGTGTTAAGTGTTTGTGGTTGCTAGGCAGCCAGTGATTGTTTTGAGTGCACTATTTTGTATATAGAAGGTTTGCAGCTGTTATATTTGCTTTTGAGATGTTGGAAGACTAGGTAGGTGAGGCATAGTTTAAAGTGGTAGGGATGAATTATTTGAATGAGATGTTGACAGATTCCTTTTCCTATGCAAATCTAGCACCAGTTTATGTTCTGAGGGCATCTAGTTTGTGTGTTGCTTTTGTGTGAATGTCATGTGTGTTGTAGTGATGCCTAGAATGGTTGGTGTTTTGTTCAGTGGGAGAAACTGTCCATTCAAGATGACTGGAGGATGTGAACTGGATTTATGTCTGTATGGGGTTAAAAGAGTGATCGCAGACTTCTTTGGAGATGCATACATTCTGTTCTGAGTCAGTCATTGTTCCAGTTGAATAATAGAATGGTACACATTTGATTTTGCTACTGTGGTGTTGTGTGGTGATTGTGAGGTCGTCTGCATACTGTATAAAGTGGTTAAGGAAATGATACAACCATGGTCTGAGGAAGTAAACAGTTAGGTAAGGAAACAGTTTTAAGTAGGAACTTTAGGTAAGAAAAAGGTGAGTGAGTGCATGGCTAGGCAAGTGAACAGTTTGAAGGGTTACTGCTTGGTAACAAAATAGTACAAGGTAGGTACGGCTAGGCTTGGGAATGGTCCATAGCATTAACCCTGAGGCAAAGGAATGGGCTGAAGGTGAACCTCTTTGTAAGGAAATGGTCCTAGGTGGAAGCAAATAGGTAAGAAATTGGTTTGGAGGGTGAAATACAAGGCAAAGGAATGGCCTGTTGGGGTTGTTGGGCAAAGTGTGGAATATGAAGAGCTTAACAAGGGAAAGGTTTGAAGCAAGAACCAAAAAACAAAATGCATTTTTGCAGTCTCATGGTTGTTGTCTTTACCATCACAATTGTGAGAGAACAGTGCTCTATTTACCCATAATGATTTTGGTACCCTGCATTAGGACGTAATTTCTTTTATTTCAGCATGAGATGATCCATGCTTACTTGCATGTGACTGAAGGCCTTAACTACCGTGACAGTCATGGGCCAGAGTTCAGGAAGCATATGAAAAGGATTAACGACCTGCAAGGGTCAAAGATAACTGTAAGTCATTCATGAAAATGGATTTTACAGTAGGTTGTTCTTTAGTTCTTCTATCAATATTGTGTTCATAGAATTCCATTTCACATGTAGAAGGAAGACACCACCTTCAGAATTATACCCAGACATAGTGGATACTATTCTTCTGACATTTAGTTGTTCAGGGCTTAGCAAAGAAGTGTGAGACATGTGTTGAGCATCTTGCAGTGTGAGTATATAAATTACATATGAACAGCATGGAGGAAAAGTACTAGATGTTTCCATTTATATGGTGGGATCTTGCTGAAGTAAGGTTGAACATGTGAAGAAAATTGAGTCTAAAAAAACTGAAGTCGTAGGTAGAGTAAGTGCCTCTAAGGGAGTTATAAGAGGTAATGATATGCGTTATAGGTTTGAAATATTGACATGTGTGATGGAGTTAGAGGTGGAAATGCAGCCTAGTAAGTTGTAGATCAGAGTTAACAAAGTGAAATGAATTTAATTAAAGCATATGGGGAAAATGGCATAAAGATTTTGTACATAACATGACAGTATGTGGCATGAGTTCAAAGAGAAGCTAAGATGAAAAGATTAAACTGGGAATATATCAATTAAGGAAGTTTAAGTTAAGATATGTTTGCATTATATAACATTCATGCAGATAATACTTTGCATGCGATATTTTGCCCATTATTATTTACATAGTTATATAAATATTACTTTCTTCTCTATAGATATACCACAACTTTCAACGTGAGGTTGACAAATTTCGCATTCATGTATACCGATGTGATGGGCCTTGTATCACTAGACGTCCGTATTTTGGTATTCTTCGTCGAGCTATTGAACGACCACCTGATCCAACTGACAGATGGTGGGCTCGACATGAACGAGAGTGTGGGGGTACATTTCACAAGATTGAAGGACCAGGGGCTATCCCAAATGCAGGTTTAAAGACAAAAATGAAACCAAAACAGTTAATCCGTCCTAAAGATTCATCTTCATTGGACTCCCCAAATCATAAATATCAAGATAGTGACAAATGTAAAACTAGAACAGAAAGAATTAAAGGAACACAGTCTTCAGGAACAAGTACTATAAAGAAAGATGTGAAACAATCCTTTTCAAGTTTCAATAGGGAGAGCTTTAATGAAGATCAGATATTACAGAGAATAAAAGCTAAGTACTCTAACATTAAGCAGTCAATATTATTGTCAAAAGAAGAAACAGAGAATGCTCACCGAGTTTGTCAAGAAAATAGGTCAAAAAGAGGAAAAAGCCCTGAAGTAGGCACTCTTGTTGATGGTAAAGTAAATCCTAATTACATTCCAAAGTCATCACATAACTTGAATCTTGGAAAGTACTTGAATAGATATCTGCAAGCTAAGAAATTACAGCACCATGTCCCATATGAACCTGAAGTATTAAATATAAAAAGTAGATCGACAGTTCCCAACATTAATATTCAGAAATACATGAACAGATTACATGAAGCAAAGAAGAAGATAAAAACTCACATACCAAAACATGATCATAAGTCATCGGGTCATGTAGTTGCTTGCTCTGCATCATCAGATATCATATCAGAAAAGAGATTAACTGAATCCCTAAGGAAAGAAAGTAAAAGAGATGAATTTTTAGACCTGGATTCATTAAGTTCCTCAGTTTGTCCCATCTGTAGTACCTCTGTTGCAACTACGGCTTACGAGCATCACCTGCAAGAGTGTTTTGGGGACGACCTAGACATAGAAATGGATATGTCTTTTGAAGAAGAAGGAAAGACAGGAAAGTATAATTGCCATGAAAAATGTATTACAGAAGAAACTAGTGAGGTGGAAAGTGAATGGAATCAATTGGAAGCAAAAAGCTGTCCAAACTGTGGGTGCCTTGTCCTTGTTGCAGAGATGAAATTACATCTTCAGTATTGCATTGATTCTGAAGATGATGATGTTGAAATTGAGTCACAAGGTAAAACACCAGATAAGAACCAGAAAACTGGGCTTTTGGATTCATACCATGAAGTTGCCGATGTTGTTACCTGCCCATCTTGTATGGAAAAAGTTACAGAGAACTGCATTCAAGAACACCTTAACGAGTGCCTGACATTACTTTCTGAAGAATTATAGCTATTACAAAAAGTTGTTATAAAGATGTTAAGAATATAAAGATAACATGGAAAACCAAAGTATTCAAGTAGTCACTTTTAATCCTGTTGTATTTGAATGAAGAGAAATATCTTTCATCATCAGTGCTTAAGGCTATAAACAAACATATGATTGTTTAGTTATTTTTTGGACTTTCAACAGTTGATCATAATCAGCTTGTCTCTTCAAATTCAGATGCACAACAGCAAATCTAAAAGTTTTATTATCTTGCAAAATGTATTTTAGGGTAAGATAACATCCCATTAGTAGTTTGAAATGTAATACACTAATACCCCAATTAGCGCTCAGGATATGCTTTAGGAAAATGGAGTGCTAAGCGAAACGGCTCTCTACAGGGTCATGATACCATTACACATATTGAGAGGCATTCCTGATATTATTTTTTACCTGTTAGATGAATACAGTATATCTTTACTAATTAATGAATAACAAATAAACAGTGTACAATATTGTATCATGAATGACAGTCATTTGATGATTGTAGTGGAATGAGTGAGAGGGGCAGCATGTCAGTGGGACACAATGGGTGGGAGGGAGGAGGCAGTGGATAACATACAGCTCTGCTCTGGCTGAAGCTAGTCCATCTCTCCATCACTGCAATTATGATTTAGGTAGTGATAATAGAGATAGTGGTGATGATGGGGGTGTGGTGATGATAGAGGTGGTGGAGGTGATGAGGGATATCAAGGTAAGGGGAAGAGAGGTGATGCATCTATCAGTTTCTTTGGTAACACTGGGCGCAACACTGCGAGAGGCTATTGAACAGCTAATGTCTACCCACAAATTTGAGTGTTAAGTATAAATGGCCGACATTGTATCACTTCAGCATTTCATTACATACCATTTTATAATATGGAGTGAGAAAGCCAAAAGGTGGGGTGATTAGAGACGTGAAGTGGAAGGGTGTGGTACATGCATTGGGTATGTTGCCAAGTGTTCCACACGTAGCCTACCTTCCATTTTTTCTAACAAACTGCTCCTTGAACAAGTCACCTTTGTTGCTGTTAACTCCGTGTTCATCATGGTGAAAGCTTTTATCTTGCCTGCATTCTTAGTAATGGTTCTAAGCATCAATATAGCCAATTTGAAAGCATCACCAGCAATTGACCTAATGCTCACCAGCTTCCAACCGCCTCAACACCTGTAATTTTATGTCCAAGGAGAGGCTTTTCCCAAGCACTTTAGATGCACTAGCAGCACTAGAACTTGCAAGCCATCTTCCATGCATGGTTTTGAAAAATCGGTGAGTCAGCAAGAATGCGTGCATAGTGTAAGGACAGAAAAATTTATGCTGTTCTAACAGAGGAGAGTACTCGGTGCTGACTGGATGTGAATGTATGTGTGTACAACAATCTGATTGGCCAAGTGAGTATATACAAAGTGAGTTGCTCTTGGCATGTTGTGAGTGTTCGGACTTGTGACTTTTGACTTCTTTTATGGATTTTCATTTTTTTTTTCCTAGTAAAAGTAGAGCTCCAAGATGCAAGCAAGAGCACTATAACAAAACAGCACTCTGAGGGTTAGCGCTAACCAGGGTATTAGTGTAATAGAATTGCTATGAATAATCTCATAACATACTTTATTAATAGGTTTTAATGAGTATTTCACTAATAGGCATGATAACAGTGACATTAAAAGGGTCAGGAAGAAGACCTTGGCACCTGTGGCATGGTGTGGTTGCCCTGTGGTTCTCTCAGAGTTTCATCTTACTGTTAGATGATTTTAAACTAATTGGTCATTTAATTTTAAAAGACAGCAACACATGCATATACACTAAAATATAGCAGTTAATGCAGAGAGACAGCATCTGAATCTGGCCAACATCTGTCAGTGGTATGATTGAGTAAAAGAATTAACTGACTGTGACTAATGAAAGTTCTTCCCTTTCCTTTGTGTAGATTAACTTAGCTTTGAGACCACACACCAAATTAACAAAACCACTTTGCAAGTATTTGCCAACAGTAACTTCAACTCTACATCAGCTTCCTCCCAGCATACCTACCAATCCCATCCCCCTTCCCCAAACATGGTAGAGGAATACCCAGTAGCCAGTAGCTGTAAGCGCCTTAAAACCAAACACTCAGCCACACCCATAGATCTTTCAGTGAAATTGTGCATGGAATTCTTCCATGCAATAATTACACCACCAACTGTCATAATTAATGCTTCACTCACAGTCAAATGCCCCACAGCTTGGAAGACAGCATGTCACTCAACTACCCAAGTCCACTTACCAAGAGCTTTTATTGGCTTATACCCTGTTGCCATCACTCCAATCCCCAGTCTAATTTGTTAAAGTTTTGTGTTTGACTGGGCCTCTGCTGATTCACTGGAACCTTGCTGCTGTATACAGAAGCCAAGCAACCCACACTTTTATCCAGCCGTTATTTTGATTTAGCTAAGAGTGCAGCATCATCTGCATCCAGCAACTTTGGCAACTTCTGTTGTTTCCCCCATTAACCCTTAAACAGCAGTATTTCTTCCCTGGTTCATCCCCATATGTGATTTTTTTTTTTTTTCCAAAAAAAGAATGTCTTCATTGTAAAGAAAATACTGAAGAAAGTAGTGTACTTCATTATGTTGGTGTGG
Source organism: Panulirus interruptus (assembly GCA_032273725.1). Lineage (NCBI taxonomy): Eukaryota > Metazoa > Arthropoda > Malacostraca > Decapoda > Palinuridae > Panulirus > Panulirus interruptus. The sequence goes on from JAUTYZ010143484.1 coordinate 9,263, forward strand.
GAGGATGTTGTGTGGATGAAGAGGCCTATACTGGCAGCATGGATGCTCCTCATCTGTGTATGTGTACAGTAACCATAGTTTTCCCCAAGCATGATTTCATTCTATATACCCCTCATCACATAACACAATTTATGATTGTTTTGAGGCATGATTTCATGCTATACATATTTATTTTTTACATTTCTTTTACAAATTTTGCCTATTTTTTGTTTGTTTACAAGTTTACATTTTTATTTACAGACAACTTTATAAACATGAATAAGTGAACAAAAACATTTCTTTGCTCTAAAAATTTCAACACTAATTCCTCAGAAATTGTTTCATTTATTTTAAAACTACAATAGTGATCGCATTCAATTGGCATGATGTACAATATACAATAGGCAATCTCTTTGACGTTCTGTGGGTGACTGAGATGCTTGATATTATTTTCAGTTGTGGCAGTAGGCTGCTTGTGTCAGGTTTGGATTATTGGTGGAAGTACACATTGGCTGGGATTTTAAACTAATGCAGGAGGCTTTAAATTGTTGTGTGATGATGGGAGCAATCTTACAAGGGTTATCAGATGATGGGAGCAGATTAGGTGTTGAACAAAAGATTTTTTTCATGGACTGATAGGTCATATACATAATTTGCCTCTTAATTGTTAGGCAAAAGGTAAAGGATAACTTTGAGAGACTACAGAAAAACAGACTCATCCCCTTTGTAAACAAGTATAAATGGTCACACATATTCCCAGTAGTTTTACCAAAGCCAGGTAGAAGATTCAAGGCCTTTACTTGAAATGAGAGTACACTGTTTACTGCAAAGATTCTTCTTTGATTATGTACTTACTGATCTTGTTTTATCGATGAATAATTCAGTATGTGCAGTGTTGGTTTTTACTGTAATTGTTGATTAGTGGAAATATTCAATTAGGAGTTTTAAGTGTTTCTATACTGCCTCTTAGGTGAATGAATGAGAAAAAGTATCTACCTTGTTCATATAATTTTCAAGTTATTTTTATCTTTTAATATACATTAAGAGTTTAAGAGTAGATTTTGCATTTTAAATAGATGTATTAGTCTTTAATATATTAATATATAATGGTATTTCTTACTGATTTACTATATGCCTTGTTCTTTGTTATGTTTTTATTAAATATGTGAACTACATTACCATATGTAATTTTAAGAATGGTTATGCTGTATATATGATAAGGCATTTTAAATATGACTTGAATTTGTATGAATTATAAATTTAACAACTTGAATGTCTGTAGAAAATTAATAAGTAGTTTTAGCATATCTAGGTATTGTTCTTTTCTGTTTAGCACAGAACAGTGATTTACTTGACATTTGACCTGTTGAAGTAACAAGAAGCAGAGACACTATTCAAGTTAAATACATAAGAGAATGATGACCTCCTAATGTGATCAGCCACTGGGTATTTGCAATTAATGAGATTTGACATGAATCCACCTCAACGACTGCCCTTTAGTCAACCAGTAGATTGCCTTGTTACAGCAACACATCACTTTTAGTAGAAAAGAAGATAATGAACTTGACACTAACTATATAGTTAAAAGCTCTTAAATCTATCCCTCTTCCAAGTCAGTGGGATAGATCAGTTACACAAAGCTTCCACATCATTTAGCATCCCCCTTTGTTTTTTCCACCGTCATCTACCCCTGGCTAGTGTGTTGAAAGTGAAACATAAACTTCCACACTTTAAAAAATACTTTTATTACTTTTTCACCCTACACAATAAGGTGATTCAGCACTTGAGACCAAGGTCTTCATTTCTATCACTGTCATGTACAATATGCTTATTAAATGCAATCCCCAGTCATTCCTCTAACATCTGAAATATACTTAACCCAAATCA
>JAUTYZ010143595.1:0-11125 GCA_032273725.1 Panulirus interruptus
GAGCAAGTATGAATATGTACATGTGTATGTATGTATGTGTATGTATATGTATATATATATATATATATATATATACTTTATGTGCGTATATGTGTATATATGTGTAAGAGAGTGGATGGATCTTCGTCTGTTTCCTGGCACTACCTCGCTGACGCGGGAAACAGCAATCAAGTATAATAATGAAAGAATTGCTATATGTTTTGTTTTGACAACGGATGATGTATTGTCATACAATCTCAATTTTTGTCCACAGCTTCTGATGACTACACTTGTATCAGACAGTGAGGATAACCAGCATCTAATCACCCTACTGTTTGAGTATATGGAGTGTCAGGACTTCATGTACTTTACTCTCTTGGTATGTATGCCATCAATTTTGATTCTGCTTTAATTCTTGGCAAACCTGTGAGAAGGGACTGGACAAACCATGTAATAAATAATGAATGTACTGGGATAGGAACTAGGATTTTTTAAATTCTCATAGCATTCCAAATGCATGCTGAGATGCCCTTTGGCACACCAGATTCAAGGGGCCTTTGCCATATTGACATATTAAGGAAAATGTTATGCAAATTGAGGATAATAAGTTTCCATTCAACTGTAATACAAGAAGCAGAGCAATAAGCACCAAATACGAGTAAATTGTTTGCCATAAAATACTTTCCACGTTGTTTAAAAAATCTATAAACTTTGGAACCAACCAGTGTTTGGATTTTGAAGTTTTACGTGTAATGTAAACATGAGCCCACAGATTGTGGTCCAAACACATCGTAACCGTAACAGAATGTTTGCATACCTAATGCACATTCAAAATGTTAGTTTTATGTAATATAAGTAGATGTATTTTATGTAAAACATTTCATAAACATTTACTAAAATTGTCTTCAAGGATAAGTAATATCATGCACAGGTAATGAATGGGCTCAATAGAGGAATTAGACTTGCCATATTTTGGATGTTTGCCGCACCTCAAAGCCTGATTAAACAGCTCTTGTTGAGTCTGTTATTTTGAGGTTGAGGCAGCTGGAGAGTGTATTGTAGTAAGTCTAGGTGAGATGAAAAATGAAGCAGTATGTGAAAAGGAAATACTGCAGTGGAGTAGAGCGAGGACAGTGCCTGAACATGTGTCATGTACAAAAAAGGTTGGGAAAATTTTGCATAAAACTTTGATGCCAATATGGGCAGTTTAAGAGTACAGTGAATTATGACAGTTATTTTTATTGCAATACTAGCATTCCAACAGTAAAGTACACAATAATTGAATCATTAATGATTTTCTTACTCTTTACAGGCCTTAAGTAACATAGTGAATATGCAGAAAGATAAAGGAATCTCAGAGAAATTCATGAACAATCTCTTCCTCCTTTTAGAACAGATAGATATTCCAGCAAAGGATACTGTGTCATTAGATCGTCCCAAGCTTCTTCTGGAGCAAAATGTTGGTAAGGGAGATATTCTGCTAATTAGTTGGTGAAGATTATGGAAATGAAAGAACATTAATAGATATGATAACTAGGGTCCACACACTCTTATGTTAGAGATGAGATTAAAAATAGGTGCATGATAAATGCAAGAGGGACACACAGAAACGTAGGCTGTAAGATATACTTAGACACATTAAGAGAAACAGACTGCTATAGGCAAAAATATACAAATGAACTTTATATTTATGTAGGATTAAACCTAGTATGTTTAAGATAACTGGTGATCAACCACAGATTTGGAAAAAATGATAGATATCAGGGTCAAGCCTGCCAGATATTGGCAGGCCAGTAATTGTAGTGCTTATGACTGGGGTATTCTTTGACAATCATAAAGGGTGAGAGATGTATATAGTAATAACTCCATTATTTTTTAATTGCACATAATAGTTCACTGTTTTTCACATAGCAAGGTAGCACCAGGAAATAGATGAAGAATGGGCTCATTTGCTCTCATCCACACTCAATGTCTTGTATAATGCACCAAAACCAAAGCCCCTTATCCATAGCCAATCTCCATATACCTGTCTGTGGTTCCCTCTGACCACTTCACCACTTCATATGCCTCTGTGCAGCCTATTTACAGCACTTCGCTTCCTGTATACCACAACTCTCCAATTCCCTGTATCCCAAGCAGGTCTCTCACCTTCTTGCATTTTCGCTCCCTGATAATTCAGCCTTTTCCGCTCTGCCCTTCCCTCTTCTTCTTGGTCTCCATCTCCCTCCCCTCTTGCTGGCAGCACTTCTGACACACATATCCTCTTAGTCAGTTTGTCTTCACTTATCCTCCTCATATATTCAGACTATTTCAGCACACCCTGTTCAGCTCTCTCATTCATTTCAAGCTCACTGCCACACCTCTTTTACTGTCATTCCTTACACAATTAACCATCCTTTCTCAGAATTGTCCTCAAGCATTTAATTTCTAACTCATCCACCCTTTTCTTTTCTTTTGTATTTAGGGTCCATGACTTACAACCATGCAGCACTGTTGAGACTACTATACCATCAAACATACCCATCTTTACTCTTATGGACAGTGACATCTGAAGTTTATATAAAAGTAAATCTCTATTAATTTAGTTTTAGAAATTTATGAGAAGCCAGCTAACATGACTAGGGTGTGCTAATTAAGCTAGCTGGCAGTGAATTGCTTGATTCCAGGGCTGAGTAGATATGTAAACCTTTAACCACATGCATTTTATTACAGATGAGACATCAGCAGATAGTGAAGAACCTACGCCTTTCACAATCCCATATGACAAGGCAAGGAAAGCCATCAACACTATCTGGCCATTGGTGCTCAAGTATCCCCTTACACCAAACCTGTATCGCCGTTGCTTGATCCTCATCCCAGAGAAGGTGATGCAGCACCTTGACAAGCCCCTTCATCTCACGGACTTTTTCATGGAGTCATATAATCTTGGTTAGCTGATAGGGGATTTATATTTGTTTTACAGAAACTCCTCTTATTCACTTTTAACTGTGTCATCTGTATTTCATTTGCATCCTTGTTACTTTATCTATGTACTCTATGTTTTACATCTTTTTATTCTTTTTTTAACCCTTTGTATTCTTTCTGCATCCTCTTTGTTCTTTTAACATCCAGTGTATATGTTTGCAGCCACTATATTGTTTACCACCATTACAGAGGTGCTTATTTTGCATAAAACTGAGTCATATGTGTGCTTGGGCAACCACTCCACCCCCAAATATATGGGTTGAGATTTCTCACCTCACTTTCATGGATAAGTTCTGGGAAGGGGGTATACATGGTGGGGGCATGTATGGATGCCAAATGCTCATTTACAGTTTGTATAGATATAGCCAAAATTCTCCTACTTCTGTATATAAACATGAAATATCTATATGAATATTATTGTTAAAATACATGTTGAAATTATAGAAGTTATAAAAGAATAAAAGCAAAGTTATAATCATTCCACATTATAAGGTGGAAAAATAATGTTAAAACAAGTCTGGTGGCAATATTTATCCATGGCTAAGTTTACTTTTGTGCAGTTTATCTCATTCTGTAAGGTTATAAACTTCTTTCAAAGAACTTGAACAAAAAATTGGTATTTTATAGGTATGTAGTGGTAAGTTAATTGGGAGTTGAGAGGGGTAAGCATTCAGCCTCTCATTACATTTACACATACTTAAACTCATTTTCTTTGTGCTACAGTAAACTTGGGCAAATTAATGTTTACTGTCTATCCATCTATATCTCTGATTCCCATTCCCTCTGGGAACTTCCATCAAGGGGATGGCCACAGGAAAAGTCTCCACTTATCCCTGTCCTTACATGTCTCCCATGCATACACTGTTCAAAGCATTCTTCCACCATTTCTTTCCCTCCAGTACTCTTCCACTCTGTTCCCCCATGTTACAGGTGGTCTTCCTTTAATCGTACTGTCATAAACTCTCCTTGTAAACTCATCTTGCATTCTTTCCCAAATCCCCAGCACATCCAAACTATAACTTTTTAGAAGTTCTCCACAAGCTCCCTCCTTTTACTTGCACCAGTCATCCCATTAACATTTAGAGGCATTGCCATCAATCGCTTGTCCCTCTTACTCCCTGGCATACTGTGATCCCACAAGTTATGCTAACATTTCTCTTCATACCATAAGATGACCATTTGCTTGTGGTTCTCTTTTCTTGCACTGTGAAAAAGTATTTTTTTAAGTAGTTTGAACTCTTCACTCATATAAATCTCATCTGTAACTACCGTACTGTAATTCCAGTAGTTTCTTATCTAAAGAGGATAAGCGTTGGATTTTATACGTTAACATTTTTTACTTTTATACATGTTTTAGTACACTCATTTTTTTCTTTAGTTATATTATAATCAGCTTGTATTTCTGTATCATAGGTGGAGCCATCAGTCTCTTGGCCCTTCAAGGGGTATTCATCTTAGTGCACAAACATGACTTGTAAGTATTCGGTAGTAAGTTGAAAATATTCATTGTTATGGTTCATTGCTATATATCAGTCATTAAGTGTAGAAATATCACTTGATTCTTAAGCTATAACTTGGAAGGGTTTAATCCTAAGTGAAGGACAGGTTAATAATGGCCACCCTACTACTGTAGGATGAAGTGATTGTCCTTTCTGCTGTAGATGTTCCTTTTTTCAGGTCACATTCACACTCAAGGTCTATTTGATGGTATTCTACTTATCCTCTTATCCACACCTTCAAAGACTACAGTTTTCTGCCTTTAACAGCCCTCTCAAGTTGAAGTAATTTGACTCAAGACTCATAAAACCAAATTACGTTGAGTATCCAACTCTTTCAAATACATTTTCCATGGACCTGCAAATCATGGTTAATAAAAGCAAGTTTTGGAGCCATTCTGACTTTATACCTTCTTATGGTCACAGATTTTTCTGAGTTTGTCACTCACAAGTCCTCTTATATAGGTGACTTCACAGACAAATCAAAGTATCCTGACATTACTTAGGCATCGACAAAGCTGCAACATTTCATCATGCAATTAAAAAGTAATGAGAAACTAATAAGTTTGTGGTAAGAACAGTGTATTATACTGTAATTCGTAGAGTAAATCACGTCCTCTTAATGTTTATTATTATTAGTTTTTTATTTCTGCCAGTTTTGTTCATAAGTAAGTTGAATAATTTTGACTTAAAAAGGTACGTTTTACTCTGTATTGTATACAGAGAAAATTTAAGTATTAAATTAAACAGAGCACTCACAACCAGATAGGTTCTGACCCCAGTTGATCTGGATAACTGGGACTTTAATGTGTATGTATTTTTTCATACTTCCTAGCCTACTTCACTTTAAATAGGTTCACCATATGTGGATTCAGATAAATTATTTAGGTTTTACTACAAAAAGAGTTTATATGAGATATATTACACACTTGAATGGTTAAGTATGTATGTTATGTGTACCATGCTTTTCATATTATGGGTATTGCAGTGAATTGTAAGCAGCACTTCACAATATACAGCATTTCTCCCAACCTGTAAACTGCATTCCAGGTTTGAATTAGTATCAGTCAGTCCCAGGATCTGCTGGTTAGTGAGCACAAGGGAACAATGCCAGCCTCTTTATTGTCAGCTAGTGCTGTTCTGGGGAAACCATATAGATGTAGCACACAAAAAAAAAAATCAAAGGGAGCAGAAGACATTCCGTCAACTTTTCTTGCAATAGTGCTTCCATGGATATTTAATACCATCTAGTCTGCTTGTTACAAACTCTTGCTGTCTTGGAAATTTTTCAGTACTTGTGGTTCATCCGGATCCTCACACTGTGTGTTTACCACTACTATTTTCATGTTTCTGGGTGGAATAAAGAAATGGTATAGCAATTTTATTTAGTAATATTAAGGGTGATGAATAATTAATATGATTTTCATTTTAACAGAGAGTATCCAAATTTCTACACAAAGCTGTATGCCTTGATGGAACCAACTGTTTTTCATGCTAAATATAAACCAAGATTCTTCATGCTTTGTGATCGCTTCCTTTCATCATCGTAAGTACTGCCAAAGGTATTACATTTCGTACTTTATTGGATTTTAAGTAAATCTATTGGAATGCCAAAATTCCAGGGTAATGTAGTGTATTAATTTGATATCTGAGTCCATTTCCATCCATCCTGAAAGAACTGATCACTCACCCTTCACGCCCAGTAACATCCAGAGTGCAATTAAAATCTTTGAAAATCCAGCATCAACTGGCCTTGACAACATATCAAACTTCCACATGAAAGGCTTTGGCCCAGTTGCAGTCATATTACTAACAGATGTCTACAAGCACTCCTGGCTACACAGCAAAATCCCAAACGTGAAACTTGCCAACATATTGCCCATCCTGAAACCCTACAACTGACCCAACTCCCTTTCCACTTATCACCCTGTATCTCTGTTATCATTATTACCCAAACTCAAGAAACATCCTCAATGGCTTCAAGCAAAATAGCCCTCTCTCACCCATAGAACAGCTCTAGACCTAGTCACTCCACCACCATGCTAGATACAAACTTTACACAACACATCCTGGCTGGCTTCAATCAATCACAAACTCCCTCCCACACAGTACTAATACCTATAGATATCAACAAAGCATTTGACACTGTCTTTTGACACATCATCACGCAAAAGATTCTTAATATCACCCTCCACAAAAATGACAAATTATAGTTAGCCAGCTTCATAGCTGGCTGCCAAGCCAAGTCATTCACAAAAGTTTCACCAGCAAATTCCTGAGGCTCTGCAATGGGCTTTACCAAGGAGCAGCTCATTCTCCAGCGAATTTCTTCATACATCACCAACAGACCACAGTGTGAAAGTCCTCACATATGCATATCACTTCACAGTCACATCACAGTATCATGACACTACTCAAACAACAACAAAAAATGCAGCTCTACATAATACAGTTAAAACACTGGCTCACTCTAATCAGAATGTCTGTACCCCAACAGAAATACATCATTACATTCTTAACACCTGACAGACATAAATCCAACCTACACCCTCTCATAACTCTGACTGGTCAATCACAGGAAAGAAAAATTCCATAGTGTCTTCCACAGTTCATCTGCTATACCATAAATAATGTCTCACCTGTCTGGTTAACCCAGCTTGTCAAAAGCAAACATAACAAAGCTGCAAAGCACTCAAACTAGGGCACTCAGTAAACAGAGATCTAATATAGTAGGTGTAGAGAAGGGCCACAAAGATAGTACCAAAATTAAGAGAGCTGAGTTACAGAGAAAGCCTTAAATTTGCCTACCATGGAATAGAGAAGAATGAGTTATGACTGATCACAGCCCACTAAATGTTTAAATCAGATTAATGACACAGACAGTGAACAGTCCTTGAAAGATGTAGGGGTACAACAATCAGTGGACATAACATGAAATTAAGCAAGAAACTTATTTAAGGTGATGTAAAGAAGTACTTTTATAGCATAAGACTGGTGGATGAATGGAATAAACTGAATGAGGAAATAGTAATTGTAGACAGCATACAGAAGTTTAAAAAGTTGTATGATAGTTGAAAAAATTAAAGAGATGGGACCCCACTGGTGTAAAACTCCCTTTCCATACAATGCAATTAGGTTATTATGAATAGATTACTACACACACATTCAGTAAAGCAGATTGCATGTTCATACTTGAATGATAGTGGGATGAATTTGGAGAATTCTGTGGCTGATGTTTTAGTTCTTATTTTGAGCATTGTATTGTCTACATATGCCTGTGGTAACTCATGAGTTTAAATAGATTCATCACTGAACCTTGTTAGTTTAGACAAAAAAACTTACTGATGATATTATGACATGAAATTTTATATATTCCTCAAACAGACATCTACCTGAATACCTTGTTGCTGCCTTTGTCAAACGTCTAGCTCGACTATCCCTTGTGGCACCTACTACTTCACTTGTTTTGATTATCAAATTCATCGTCAATCTTCTTATCAGATATCCAGGCCTGCAGAAGCTCATCAATAATCCTAATGCACAGCGTAAGTACTTTTGTTAGTTGAAAAATCTGTGCCATTGTTTTTTAACTGTTTACACTTAAGAGAAATTCTGGTTTAAAGGACAGTGAAGGAGAGTGTTTATGAGATGGGAACAAGTATGAGTGTGCTAAGATGTGTTTTGGCTGTGTTTTCATCATATATTCATCATATGTTCTTGTGGCTAAAAAAAACAACATATTACTCAAGCAGTTTATGAACTTAGTGTTAATATTTTATTACAAAGATGGCACTTCTTAGAAATTCTTGTGGGTATTGTGCTGTATCTACTGCATTTTATCATTCATGCTTGCCATTTTCCATGAGTGAGGTAGCATCAAGAACAGATGGCAGAGCCTTAGTAGGGAAAATTCTCATTTACTCCTTGCTCTGGTCTTTCTTGTGGAAAGTAACACAGGAAGGGAGGATTTTCAGCCACCTGCTCCCGCCCCTCTTAGTCGCCTTCTACAACACGCAGGGAATACGTGGGCAGTATTCTTTCTCCCCTATACCCACGGATAAAAGAAATAAAAGATACTTTCAGACACTTCTATGACGGTTAGTATGCAGATGACCATGAAGCTTAAGGAAAATAAAAGAATGCATGACATCACAGTGGTAACAAAATAAACTTTCCATTTAATTTCTTTACACTTGATCATGTTTTGAACTTCACTCAGAATATCATGAAAATATAACTAAGTAAGTTTCCATTGTCAGGAGAACTTTGTCTAGAAGTCCAGTTTTGATATGGCATCACATATCAGGAGCATTAGGTAGAAGTAGTCAGTAGGAACATTGTGCTAAAGTTGCCCTCTGCCAGTGTCCTGTTAATGGCAACATTAAAGGCTAAGAAGCAGCACTGGAGTTCACTAGTTATGGAGAATCTGTTGCTGTGGCCACCCCCTTGAGGGAGTTCCTGTTGGGAACAGGCATTAGAGATATAGATAGACAGATAGATAAATATCAGGTGTATTTCCAATGGGCACATCTTCATTATGCTTATCTAGTCCGTTGTTTTTTTCAGTTCCATCACATCAAATCTTTACATCCTTTGTGCATTGATCTAGGAATCCTGTTTCTAACACACTGGTTTATGCTGCATGCAATGATGGTGACAGTTTCAGTTTCACTTCCACTGTTGTAACGGTGTGCCTAGAGTCATGGCTCGCATAATTTTTTTTTTGTGACTACTGCCCTTGATAACGCTGGTTTCTCATTGTAACTTTCTGAAGAGAGTGGCGTAACTCACAGACTCTAGTGAGGCCTTCATCTTAAGCCTCATTCCAGGATTCAGGCTCCTAGCCTTACAGTTCTGCACATGTAATGGTAACCTGACTGATACATTTTTCCCCAGTTGATGGGACCCAACAGTTGCCTGACTACTTGATGGCTGGTGACCTCAAAATTGCTGATGTCTGGCATTTAAAAGTATTCATTTAGGATATACTGACATCATTCTTTGATTTTTCATTTATGCCTACCAAAGTTCAGAGCATTTAGATATGTTTAAGTTTATTGCTCCTTGTCATTTTGTACCCAAGTTGTTTAACATAAAGGAAGAGACTGAAAAGTTTATGAAGGAAGAGCTAGAATTAAGGGTGGGCATTGATGCAAGTAGTTGTACAATGCAAAATCAGTTTTCTGTACAAGTATTATAATTAGATAGAGGGATAACCTCTTTTCCTTATCATATAAGCCACTTGCCACACCCAAAGTATGATTATAAATGTAAAATCTTTATTTCTTTAATAATGTGATATCATCTTCCCCATAGCCTTTGAGTTCGATCCATATGATGCAGAAGAACCTGATCCTGCCAAGTGTAGAGCCTCAGAGAGTAGCCTTTGGGAATTAGCCACCCTACAGCAGCATGCACTACCCTATGTTTCTAAAGCAGCTGGATTTTTGAACAAGAACTTGCCATCAGTGGAGTATGATATCTCAGAATATGTGGAAACAACATATGAAGAGGTATGTTTTTGTTCATATTCTAAATATTACTCATGCTAAATATTAGTTTAATGACAAAAGCATGTGCCTGCAAGGTCTAGAAGTTTTTGTCTTTTATAAACTTACTTGCCTTTCCTGCCTTAGCAAGTTTATATCTGCTGTAAATGACAGATAGCCTCATTTTCACACATCTAGAGTCTAGCTGTCACGTCTAATGTACTGTAATCAGAGCCCACCTTTTAAAGCCAAGCCCCATTGACTATTCCATGGTTTACTCTAACCACTTCATATGCCCTGGTTCTTTCCATTAATAGCACATTGCTTTTTACATACCATATCAGTTTAAGTAATTTTCTATCCTGTGGATATCTCGCAGCCTTTGTTAATTGTCATCTCTTTCTACATCTGCCTATGCCCTATACGCATTTAACTAAACAGCACAGAGGCTCATTCAGAATTTTCCTCGTATACCAAAATGTACGTGTATCTGAAGATTTCTCTTTGAGCCACTTTCTCACTCTTTTTCATCCCTACTCACTTGTAACCTGATTTTTCTTACATCAGCAGCACATAGAGCAATGTTTCATAGTTATGACATTTTAGAACAGGCTTGGATTATGACATAAGACTAAGGAGTTGCAACAAATGTGAAAAATACTTGAGGAGTTCCAAAGGGAACAGGCATCAGAGATATAGATAGATATTAACCGTATAAAATATTCTTTTCCTTTAATGATGAAATATTCTGAGGTATTTCAAGTTATTCTTTAGTCGTTACTTTATGTATTTCATGATGTCAAAGCAAGATACTCTTTTATTTATATCCCAACCACTGGCATAATATATATAATTTCATATGTCACCTGTGGCAGTCACTTTTTAAACAAAAATACCCATGATTGAACACTCATTGTCACTGTAGTTATCTTCATTTTCACTTGTTATTTCATTCATATTTATAGAAAACTATTGAGAAAGGAGGTTACATACTTTAATAAGTATTTAGAGTGGATTAGATGTAGCAAGTGCATCCATCCAGTATGACTGAATGGTTGTGATTTGATATGACCTATCTTCTGTCTCTGGGAACTCCCATCAACGGGATGGCCACAGCAAAAGGGTCTCCACTTATCCCTGTCCTTACATGCCTCCCTCGCATACACAATTCCATGCATTCTTCCCCATTACTCTCCC
>JAUTYZ010143706.1:0-11121 GCA_032273725.1 Panulirus interruptus
ATAAAAAGGGGGAAAAAGAAGAACAGGGTCTTCAAAGGGAACAGGTTCCCTCCCTTTTCCCAGGGTGGATGGTGTTGAGTGCGATGTAGGGAGCGGAGGGGCAGGCTGGATCCTGAGAGGGAAGAGTTGGGTAGCAGTCGAGGGTGAAGGAACGAGAAGGATAGGAAAAAATGAGGTGGGGCACAGAAGAAAGTCGGCACGTGATACAGATACCAGAAATAGACGGAAGTGTAGTTTAGTGTGTGTGTGTGTGTGTGTGTGTACGGGGAGGGAGTTTTACACTGGTGGGGCGCCATCTCTTCAACATTCTCTACTACCGTACAGCTCCTTAAATCTATGTATACTGTGTGCATTAACCATGTCCTCAGTCATCCTGTTCCATTCACCCACTACTCATATGATATAGATATACTGTGTGAGTGATTACTATTGTGTTACGGGAGAGAGTTTTACGCTCGTGTTGCACCGTCTTCGTAACCTTGTATATATGGACCATGTCTTTACTCCTATGTATGTATACACACACACACACACACACACACACACACACACACACACACACACACACAGAGGTACCCATTCTATCGACTAGGATTGGAACCTATGCGGGTTTGATCCCAGGCGGCCCATGCATGCATGAGTGTCAGTAACGCTAACCGCTACACCACGGAGGTCCGTGTGTGTGTGTGTTTCAGGGCATGAATGGGTTCGGAACCCCTCCCCCCAATGAAGTGTTGAGAAATATTTGATTTAATTGGTAAGATTTAGACTAACAAATTCACCCACGCAACGTTCTTTGTCTCAGCAGAAGGGGCAATAGCCTTAGCTGAATTAAACCCCGAATACACAGAGCTTATGTACATCACCACAATGATCAGCACTGTTGTTTCTGAGGTTAGATCACTAACCTGAGTTCATTTGTGTGTTTTCATTGACAAAAAATATGCTCTTAAAAACAAGAATTTCCATATCAATTATTTGTTACTAACGTCTGGACGGCGTGAGATGAGAAGAGGAATAGAGAGATTGATCAGGGTCTGCAAGTGTTTGTAGACCTGACTCTAAAAGGTAGTAAGGTCATAGGAAGAAGGAAAGACGAAAGAAGGAAGAAAATTCCACAGCTGTTAGAGGAAAGAATGAGTTCTCATAACGGTCAGTACTCGTGTGGCCAGTCTCCACGCTTGGAAACAGCAGTAGATAGAAGAAAGTTATGAAAAGAAAACCTCGACATGGACCAACGGGCCTTCTGTAGATTGTCTCCCATGTATTCCGCCCTCTTTCTCTTTGTAATCATCAGAATGGATGCAATATTCACATAATTGAATATCAAAAGCTTTAAAAAGTGCATTAGACTTTCGTTCTTATGTTTAGTATTACTCCCCTGGGTTGTCTATGTTTTATCTGTTGATTGAGGAGAAACGTTTGCGTTCAAGAATAAGATAAAACACAGTAAGCAAGAGAGTTTCCACATATCGAACGCGAGCGTTTCCAAGATAGTCATGTTCTCATAATAAGCGCCAGTTGTATTATGTAACTAAGATAACAGCCTGTACCTACATATGTTATGTTGGAACCGAATTATTTTCTTAGTATATCGTGTCTGAAACTATTAGTCCTCTCAGTGTCAGGATCTGGTACCCTTCGATCCACCTGCCTTTTCATCCCGAGTTATCTTCCTTACAACAACACGAACGAAACAGGTACGACCTTTTGCCGAGATAAAGTGACCTTTGACCTGACCCTTCAGGCTCTGGTCGAAGACCATGCCATCATACCCAATGGTCCAACCATAGTACTCGAGGGTCGTACCGTCGTGCTCAAGGGTCGTGATGTGTTCAAGGGTCTTACTGTCTTTTTCATGGGGTTAAGATACATATTTGTTAACTGTTTTAACTTTACGTTGTCAGGTATTCCTATCTTTCCTACTCTATGCTGATGCCTCTTAATACCCTGACACAAATGATATTATCCTTCTATACATATTAGTTTTTGGTAAATATATTTGAATGATTAACGCAAGAGATGGCAATTGGATTGGTGTATATAGGTACTGCCAAATTGGGATAAAAAGAAATTGCACCGCTCTGTACCGAACCATTAATCAGTCCTGATTACCGCCTCTCCAGAGAGTACTAATCATGCTTTGCGACCCTGACCGCTAATGGTGAGGGCCTTCTCGGTCAGAGCCCTACCAGGAGGAACGATACCCCAGTCCCACCAATCATGCGAGAACCGACAGTCGGCCACAGTCAACCCTGGATTGATCTGGGGGACCAAACACCGTGATGGCCTTTTGATTGGCTTTCAAGTTTAGCGTAAATGGTGATCGTTGAGAGAGAGAGACTGCAGCCTGAGGTGGTGTTGTGGATGAGGTGGCGAATGGCCTGCTGATATTGAGGGGACAAAATAGTGATGGAGATGAGGTGGGAAATGGAGTTGATGAGAGGGCAGAATGAAGTGGCTAGATTTTCAAAATGGAGTGGATGAAAGAGCAAAATAGAGTGGATGAGACGGCAAGACTGGGTGGATGGGAAAATTGGAGTGGAAGACATGAAATATATTGGGTGTGATAACTAAATGGGTGAACGAAATGGAAAACTGGAGTGAATGAGCCAGGAAATGGAGCGGATAAATTGACATAATAAAGTGGATGATAGGAGAGCGGATTGGATGAGGTAGCAAAATGGATTGGATGAGGAAGTGAAATAAAGTGGATGAGGTAACAAGATGGGTTGGATGAGAAAGCAGATTTGAGTGAATCGGGAAGAAATTGGAGTGGATGAGGGGCAAGGGTTCACTCATAAATGGTTACGCTCGTCTATTGTTTCTGGGCGATGAAATCTGTCTTTTTTTTCTAAAGTGGTCATTTTTTTCGGTGTCTGTGTTTATAATGTGATATCTAGTGTAAATGGGAACACATCTGATTGTGTGGTGATAATTGTATTTTGTTTATATGACATAACATTTTCTATTATCATCGCGTTTTCTTGGTGGCATTTCTCTTTTATTTATATTGCATTTGTGCTTTGTATCTCCGTAGTGAAATCCGTCTTGTTTGTAGTATTTGTTAACTTTTTATCTTTCTTTAACACGTGATTGATTCTATCTTTTGTTTCCGTGTGGGCGTCGTCGGATTACTATTTTTAGTGTTATCTTTTTTTGTGTGTGGTGACATATTTTCCGTACGCGACTTGAAAACATTTGTGCTGTGGCTGTATGTTGATATATGTATGGTCATATCATTTCTCTGACCTCACGTGACACACAATGGTACGACCCTTGAGCACGACAGTGTTGACCCTTAAGTATGATGGCTTGGCCTTTGACAAACTACATCTTTTAGATACCTTGAAGATGTTGTGAAGTTAGACATGAGGAGCACCAACATGATCGGCAGCGTTCCGCGGGGACACACACACACACACACACACACACACACAGACACACACACACACACACACAGAGGACACCGGGTAGAAAGACTCGCCAAGTTCGAATCTTCTGGGCAGTAAGAATCGTCCTTTCTGAAACTGGTCGAGCATTAGAACTGTTTGGATTACAGGTGCTCGAGCCAGGCGTCGGCTGGGCCAGGGATGGCAGCGAGACACGAGATGATGTATTACACACACACACACATCTGGTTTTCTGTCCGTTCTTGACAAAGGGCGTCTTCAGTCAAAACAAAGGATTAACGCTTCCTTTAATATATATGATTTTCTAACTGGTTTAAAATAGAAAAACACGAAGAAGAGATACATGGATGTGGGGTCAGTGAATACTTAACCAGGGGATCAATGTCAATGTGGATGTGTTGAACACTAGTAAGGTGTAATTTTCCCCCGTATTCCAAAACGCATCTCGCCATACATAACCTACGTCAGGCCTCGTAATGTGAACCCGAGGGGAAACTCTGCTTCCCTTATTAATCCAATCGTAGTTTTTACTTTCCTTGTATTTTATTATAACCATTAATGTACCTGTTGATGCTTCAACATAACTTCAACTTCGTGTCCTCAGCACGATGGAGGAGAGAAGGTTCCAATGAAATATATGAACAAGATGATAAACTAACTTGCAGGAGGTGTTACCGTAAGCGCAGTAACATAGACAGCACTAGAGTTATACACAGAATCCATCCCTTGTATTGTTGATCTTGTATTTACTAAGTAACCTCAGTGTACACCGTAGCTTTCCGTAGGGGAAAAAAAAATGCAGATTGAGATATACTCAATTTCTGTCAATTCTCTTTACTATAATGCATATTTTTCATGCTGGGGATCATCTATATACGACTTCTCAACACTACGACCACCAGTTACGGGTGAGATGCGAACCAGTTACGCCCTTAGAAAGGGAGACTGGAAGATATATTTCAAAAATTACAATATAAATTGGATCTATTTCAAGATCACAGGCATTTCAGTTCTTGCCCCTGGGAAAAGTCATAAAAATGTTCGGCCTTCTACGACCCTTCGATAGTTGGGGGATTCCGACGAAAATTTATCACCAAAAGACAAGAGGGAAATTTCTTAGGAATTAGAATATTGATGAGATCATTGCTAATTTCACTTAGTTCTTCCTATGAGGATCATTCATGCATAAGTAAACGGACTTTTCCAAGTCGCTTTTACAGAAAAAACAATTGGACAAAAGGTATCCGTAGACATACCTTATACATTTTTACTTGCTAGAGTGCCGCCTATGATTAGTCACAGCACTTTCTTGCCATTTGATATCTTTTCCTGAATCTTTCCTCCTCTTTCTTAACCTTTCTTCTGTATTTGCTCCTCTTTCAATTTAAATTTCACTGAACCTTTCCCCAAAACGCCCAGGTTCCTTGCTACTGAACCCCATTTCCCAGTTTGTGTTACCACAGAAACTGTTGAGTGTTGTGCAGTTTTCACGATTCTCTCTCCCCTTCATGTCTAGTCTCATCTCTGGTCTTTTAACTGCCTCATTTACCACATAGTCAAACTTAAGCAGTATATGATCTACTAATGATGGCATATCGCAATCCCTCTTAACCTAGGATGTGTCATTACCTATTTGTATTGTACGGGAATGGAGCTTTACTCTCGTGGGGTCTCATCTCTCATCTCTTGAATAATCTCTACTATCATACAACTTCTTAAATTCATTTACGCTGTCTGTATGAACCATGCCCTCAGTCATTGTTCCATTCATCCACCTCTTTTAACCAGTTTCTTGCTTAATTTCATGTTTTGTCCTCTGGTTGTTCTATCCCTACATCCCTCGAAGAACTGTTCACTGTCCACGTCATCAACTTAAAAGTTGTGATCACGTTACCCCCTCACTCTTCTCTCTTCCAAGATTGGCATATCTAAAGCCTCTAACGTTTCCCTGTAACTCAGGTCTCTTTATTCTGGGACCATCTTTTCTGCCCTCCTCTGGACCTTCTCTATTAGTTCTCTGTGCTTCTTTAGGTGCGGTGATCAAACCTGAGATGCATATTCTAGTTTTGGCCTTATGTAGGATATGAAGAGCTTGCTAAATATTCTCTTATTCATATAACTGAAAACTATTCTGACATTTGCCGGCAAAAAGTTTGTCTCGTTAACTATTCTCCCAACGTGAGACTCGCAATATGTTAAGGATGGTGTCGACCTTGCAAATCCTTCTCGCACATAGTCTTTAAGCTTATTTCCTGCTAGATGATAATAATATTGAGATCTTTCACTCTGTCCCATCCATATTACTTTACTTTTGCTCGGGTTGAATTTCACTAACCATGTATCAGACCAACTTAGGAGTCTTTTTTGGTCTATTTGTAAGTTAATGCAATCCTCATCGCTTTTCACTCCCGTCATGATCTTAGCGTCTTCTGCAATACAAATTCAGGTATGAGTTCATCCCTTCAGCAAGTTGTTTCCGTAGATTCAGAAGAGTAATGATCCCAGTGCAAAACCCTGTGGCACTCCACTCAACTCATTTGGTGA
Source organism: Panulirus interruptus (assembly GCA_032273725.1). Classification (NCBI taxonomy): domain Eukaryota; kingdom Metazoa; phylum Arthropoda; class Malacostraca; order Decapoda; family Palinuridae; genus Panulirus; species Panulirus interruptus. Next base: position 5,958 of record JAUTYZ010143706.1, read on the forward strand.
AGGTTCCTCTAACATGCTTACTCTGATCTCTTCCCCTGAGATAATCTTCTATCCATTGAAGGAGTTTTCCTCTTCTTCCTGCCTGTTGACCCAGCTTCTTAATAAGCCTCCTATGCGGCACTGCGTTAAATGTTTTCCGGCAGTCCAGATGCATACACACCACCCTGCCTTCCCTTTGGTCTAGGACTGAGCTCACTCTCTCTCGAACTCTAAAGAGGTTCGTTACACATGACCTCCTTTCCCTAAAACCGTGCTGTTTCTCACTTAGGTAATTTCTCCTCTGTAGAAAGTCATCCACTTGTTTTCTAATAATCTTTTCCAGAACCTTACACACCACTGTCGTTAGTGAGACCGGTCTGTAGGTCAACGCCTGTTCCCGATATCCTTTCTTATAGACAGGTACGACGTTTGCCCTTTTCCATTCTGTGACACCTTGAACAGTATTTCAACTTATCAAGCGTATTTGCACACATTTTTGGCGCATATGGTGAATTTCATCAGGACCGTGAGCCTTGTGTGTGTGTGTGTGTGTGTGTGTGTGTGTGTGTGTGATTACCTATTTCTAATTAACTATTTGTCCTGTAGGAAGGAGTTTTACACTCGTGGGGCCCCATCTACTGAGTATTCTCTACTACGTATGTGTGTGTGTGTGTGTGTGTGTGTGTGTGTGTGTGTGTGTGCATGAATGTTACACGTATTTTCATATCATCTGGTATGAGGCAGCGATCAAAATTCTTTGTTTATATCTGCGTTTGCCCAGGATATTTCATCAAAAACGTCGGCGATTTTGAGATTTTAAGGAGTACGGTGCACATACTGTTGTGTACGAGATCCCAAGCCTTCGCGGACTTCTTGCTGAGTTAAGGCTATATTATGTATAGCAAACTTTAGAATATATCTATTTTCCTTATCTGTTAATAATAATAATCATTACTGAACCCAGTTACTATATAATGTTATCTCTCTCTCTCTCTCTCTCTCTCTCTCTCTCTCTCTCTCTCCTTACATAAATTCTACGTCATCCCTGACAGGTTAAGCTATTAATTCTCAGGACTGAGCCGCTCCGAGAGTTGACCCAAAACCATTAAACCGCGACACCTCCGGAATGCGACACGTCCGTATGGTGAGCTGTCTGGAACGTCCGTATACAAACCCATCAACCCCTGTTGAAGGTCACACGCTGGCAGTAGGTCTTCTGTTTAATAAACTACCTTGCCAGTCCCCAATCAATTATTTGGAGGACGACCTCTAGACTTTGGCATTGCAACCCGCTCATCAAATTCCTGAGAAGTATTTATGACTGTCTCTTGAGACAGATGTGCTATGACACTAGACTTATTCACCTCTTAACCCTATACACAATACTTCGTGTAACAAACGTCCCTGTTGCCAGGGTTCCTTGATGTTAGCCTCTTAGTCTGCTATAGACCATCCCTTGCCTCCTGAATTATATATAAACCTCGGGCATCACGCCCTAGAGCTAGTTAGCCAGCGTTGGCCAGCTAGTCCACGGATCTGCACTCGGCTAAAAGCGGTAATACCACTTGGTTTAGTTCGTGCTGGGTGTAAGGCTGGAGTGTTCTGTCCATAGAGATTCATTATTGTATCATCTGATGGTTGTAAATGTGTGAGGGCTTTAGTAATAACCGGTGTGATTACCTTTCTTTCATTTGCACATACAATCCCACCAGTGTAATATAACTCAAGTCTTTGATTGTAGTTGTAAAATGCAGATCAGTTTTGTTATCCTTCTTGATTTTTTTTTCAATGAATGTTGGTACTGGAGTTCCAGTACCACACTTAAGAACTCTGTTATAAGACCGTCAAGAACAGTAGATTAAAAGTAGTTTATACAGTATTAACTATGTATAATGTCACTTCTATACTTTGTTGTTGATCAGCAACATTCATCAACTCGTATCATTGTGTTATTAAGTATTGTTTGCAGTGTGATATTTGAATTAATTAAATGAAAATAAATTTTAAGGAGGCAAGACTACCTTCTCTGCCCCGAGTCTAAAGATTTTACGCGGTACTCAAAATACTTAAAATGACAAAATATAGAAAATCTTCAACCAGCTCTGCTAAAAGAACTTATGTAATACCTTTTATATTCTTTAATACGATATATTCCCCCTGTCTATTTAGTACGTAAATATTTATTTTTCCCTAACATATGTTTTAAAGACATCTGTGAAGAAATTTTTTCTTATATAAGCAAGGATGATCAAATGACGCGGTATTAGAAGGTATCATGTTTACCTACCTATCTTGGGGATGTTCTGTGAGTAGGTTAGACCAGTATCTTCCAAGCCTTAACGAGGAACCTGTTGCTGTATCATTATTTCCATCTATATAGATTACGAAGTTAGTTTACTCACACTGCCCTCCGGAAGATGATCTCGTCACAGACCATCATATCTTCTGTTATCTGGCTTTCTTATGTTAAGGGACGAACGAACTGCTGTTAGTACGATATACTGGGAAGTAATGTTATATGATATTTATTTTTTCGTAAAAAAAATTCAATTTCCAGGGCCTCTGTTTGATTGCCATTTGTGTTTTTGAAGTTTTACGAAAAGGCTTGGCTGCTGGAGAATTCTTCGCTTTTTCCTGCTAAACTCTCTGGAATATATCATCATGCTGTACAACAACGGTGTGACTTGGGAGCACAACGGTACGACCCCTGTGCACAATGGTACGACCCTGGAGTTTGGTCACGTGACCTCTGGCCTGCCTCAAGGCCAAGCCATCATATGCATTGGTTGTACCGTCATGCTCAAGGGCCGTACCGTCGTGCTTCAAGGCTTTATCGTTGTGGTCAAGGGCTTTACTCTTGTGCTCAAGGGCTGTACCGTCGTGCTTAAGGGCTGTGCCATCGTGCTCGAGGGTCGGGCCGACGTGCTTCAGGGGTTTGATGTGAATGAGACAGAAATAAGTTGCTTTTACCTCAAACCAAAAGTATCCCTGTTCAGATGTGGCACAACAAAATGTAACTCCACACCTTTGTGAGTAGTGGTTGAGCTGGACTTGCTGTGTGCTATCCTCTCACAGTGGCTGTGTGCTATCCTCTCACAGTGGCTGTGTGCTATCCTCTCACAGTGGCTGTGTGCTATCCCCTCTCACTATGTCAAATTTCTAATCTTCTTAACCTTTCGTGAGATCAGTTCGAGACGAGGTGCAAGTGTGATGGCGATCACTTAGACTAAGTTTATGACGTTTTCAGCACGTAATATTTTCTTACCTAAAGGTGAACGTTCTATGCCGCTCCTCGGATTCATTCGTCATATTTCAAACATCAAGATACACGAAACAAAACTGAGTCGTTAACTATGAAATATCTATCTTTAATCTAGATGTTTTATTTTCCATGCAATATGAAAATTATCCTTAAACATAATTATATTTAAGATAATATGGTAGACATGTACTCACATGTGTATAGAGACACTGATGAATATTTTTCCAGGTGAGTCAAGGTCGCCGCCACGGCCGTCTCTGCCAGCCGTACGATGAGCAGAACACTCGTCATGCGACGTAATACGTAGACACTTTCTTTACTAAACCATTGTTATAGTTTTCTGACACTCATACGAATATACAGTTTTTCTACAAAATAATGGTATTAACCACGTTTGTACATATATTTACATATTTATACACTAAGCTCTTCCAGTTTCAGTAATTGCTTTTCGTAAGTCACAGATCGAAACGCCGATCCTGATACATTTGATTCCTCATCGATGTCAGTCTCTCGTGTGGTGTTGGTGAACTTAGAACTGCTTGCTGCCTGGACATATTAGTTGTGTTTCCTTCACAAAACCATAACACCCATTTGTTTCAGTCACTATGATGTCCCTTAAATCGCTATTAGAATACTCTGAGAAATAGTATAACTCCTCGGAATTCTCGGTGACAGAACAAGCCCCTGTTATGTGTGAATTACCCCTAACAAAAACAAATTGTGTTGGAGTGAAATTGGCAACATTCGTCCATCCCCGCAAGGCAAATGGCGGACGCGACAGAGCACCACTCCTCCTCGCACCGGCCGGGATCATCCTCACCCTCACTGCAGGTAATATCATGTTCTTCCTCCTGCCTTCGTTCTTCCGCACTTTCATGACAACTACGTTCACTTGAATCACTGTCACTCTTCTCTAAAATGTCAGAGTCAATCGTATCAAAAGAAGAGTCCATGTAATGTTTTGTTTTGGTTTTACGGCTCGCGCAAGGCGAGGTAGTTCCACCTCACACATTGACACTGCGATGGTTACTGGCCGCTTGAGCGAAAAAAAATATGGACCAGTGTATGGAAACACCCTCAGAGGTCCCAGTAAGTGAATTCTGAATAATTAACATTCCTAAGACTGCTTACAGTCTTTTTAAAAAGGAAATCCCACCCATGGGACGCCGGCAGTCCACTCCCGTAGGCGGATCTTCCCACATATGGGATGTCAGCAGTCACTGAGTTAAAAGTTGTGATCAGTTCACCCCACTGGACCTTCTCTATAAGCTCTTTGTGCTTCTTTACGAACGGTATTAAACCTGAGAAGGATATTCTAGTATGGTCTAATGTAGGATGTGAACTTATCCATACACCTGAAAGCTATTGTGATATTTGCCAGCAGACAGTTTGACAGTTTAATCATTTTTCTAATGTAGGTCTCTGGCGACAGGTTATGGACAGTGTCGACTCCTAAGTCCCTCTTACACAGAATCCTGAAGCTTATTTCATGCTAGATAATAATCATATTGAGGGTTTCTTCTCTGTGTGTGTGTGTGTGTAAATCCTTGTGCGTGTGTTAGGTGTTGCATTGTGCTTGTTGGTGGACACCCGTGCCTTGGCTCACACCTTAAATCATTTAAAATGTGTTGACATTTATACTTACAAAATCCAAAATGAGCTGCTCTTTATGACAGTGTGTGGATGGAGGCCAGATGACCTGCACCAGATTCGTATCATTAGAAACAATGGAACTGATCCACATCCAGTGGCTAGCTTGTGGTGCACCGGGTACAGCTGAAAATGAAAGTTGATTTTGGAGGGAATTCGGAAGAAGCAGAGAGAAAGTAGTTCCCATTGTGGATAATGGTTCATTTGTGCTGAGCGTTGGTGGGATCCGCACCGGTACCAGTACCTAGTAAAAGCAAAGTATATATATAC
>JAUTYZ010143817.1:0-11121 GCA_032273725.1 Panulirus interruptus
ATTCAAAACTTCCTAGTCATAGTATTTACTGCAGCATTATCTTAATCTTCCTTTAAGAATTCCGTAATGTTTTACTGTATCGTGCAAATTTTCTTTACACAGTGAAAGCAGCTTATGCAGGCCTCAACCGACTGACCTTTAGTGGACTTCTAAATTGTCTTGATGGTGTTGCATCAGCAGAAGCAAGAATGGTTTTTATGACAACTAATTACCCTGAAAGGTTAGCACAAGTACTTACATTGTAATATTCCTATGGTTTGCACTACATGTCTTGCTTAATGAATAATACTGTTTTTCTCAGCTGCAATGCAATTTATGTGTTGTCAATCCAAGGTTCAGTAAGGATTGACCTTAACTATATATCTAGTTTTCAATTAGGTGATTGTTTAGTTTTTCTGTGCATGTTTCATGTTTCTCCTGATATTGCATTGAATCATCTTTCTAATTTTTTGCTGGACTCTGGTATATTTTTATCTGGTTTCTTTTTGGTATTATTTAGACTTGAGAATCTTGCATCTTCCTTACTGATATGTTTTAGATCTAAAACATTATTCTTTATTCCTTTTACTAGCTGTCATGCGTAGATTATCATGTATCTTTCCCTTCTCTCTAGGCTGTCTAGTTTTGAGTTCTTTCATGTGTTATGAGAGTCCAGTTGCTCCAGACCATCACTTCTGCTTGAGAAGTGTTTCTGAATTCTTTAAATTGTTTCTTTCCATATGTTTGTTTGATGACTATACGCTGCAAGAGTACTCTGTTTTGCTTCTTATGTAGGGAACATTTTCATCATTAGCTTTCTGTCTCTCGTTCGAAAGGTCTTATCATACCACTCATTATTCAGCTTGAAGCACTGTCTTATCAATTTGCTTCTTGAATTCAAGTTTCTCTTTTATGATAACTATGAAATCTTTGATGCTTTCTTTACTCTGTCTTTCTCTGGTGGGCCTGTATAGGGAGATGCCAATAAATTGTTAACAATTCACTGATTTATTTGCTCAATTTCTCTCAGTTAAATTTCATTAGGTTCTCTTCTGCTTATTTGAAGAATATGCTCAAGTTTTCTTGCAGTTTCTCTTTTGTCTACTTCTGATCCTGTCACCTTACTCTTGTGTCATCTGCAGAACACCTTACTAAACTTTTCTTTCACCTCCCTGTCTATATCTGAGATCATTATTATAAACAGCACTAAGGGTAGTGCTCTTCCTTGTGGTACATATGAAAGAACATCCTCTGCTAATGACATGATTCCATTTGCCATTATTTTCAATTTTCTCGGAGTTCAAAACTTGTACATTTTCCTGTTTACCTTTAGTATTTTGTCTTGCAACACTCTCTAATAAAATTGTGTAGTTTGCTTTGTCAAATGCTTTAAGCAAAATCTAGAAAAACAGTGTCCATTTTCTTTCCTTGCACATAAGTCATAGTAGTTAACTAGTACTTAAGTATGTGTGCTTTTACCTGGTACAGTTCCGTGCTGGCCTTTGTTTATGAAATTGTCAGTAATCATATGTTTGAGAGGATTACCATCTCCCAGTTCCTGCCTTCTTAGTTACCTTCTGTGATACAAAGATATATATGGGTGGTATGTGTTTGTTTATGTTATTTCTTTCTTGGTACAGTGATCTTAAATGTTTACACCTTCATTTTCAGGCTTGACCCAGCTTTGATACGGCCAGGCCGTGTAGATTTAAAGGAATATATTGGCTATTGCACACCATACCAGCTGGAGACAATGTTCTGCAGATTTTATCCTGAGGCTCCACGTGTCCTAAGTTCAACCTTTTCTGAAGTAAGTTGAGTTTTTAGTTATATATCATCACTTCTAATTTTCATGAATAATATGTTTCAAGTTTTCTCCAAGTGTTTATATTATCATAATTTGTATCTTAATAGGCATCCTTTAGGTTGAAGTTTGACAACAGCAGTTGAAGATAATGAAAATTGGTAAACAGTGAATGGGAACTAGTTTGTTGGAGTGGATGCAGTCAACATTACTCACTTTTTGTCCCTTGTATGATTACAGATGTTTGTTTACTGTATTCATGTCCACTAGAGGCTTAATGTGGCTTCTGAAGATTGTTAAAGTACCAAAGAATTATTGCTGTACATCATTGATCCATGTTTTTAGTCAGTGTTTAACCTTTTTGCTGTTTGATTAATTTTCAGGGGGTGTCCAAAAAAGTGTTAATTTTCCACCAAAATAATGAAATCATCAACCTGATATTATCTTTTACCTTTTCAATGTCAAATGGAGATATATTTTTCTAGATCTGGTAATATAATATTTCCTGAAAACGATACTAGAAAGATAAAAGTGATATACAAAGAAAACTAAAATTCAGAAAATTGTAAGAGGATATAAAACATCCTTATGAATATCACAGGATATTATAACTTTGGAACTTCCTTACAAATAAAAATCAAAGCTCAAACATCATACGCATAGACTCTGAAGGAAGAAACATCTCGAAGTTTTGGAACTCTCTACCCTCTCATGTCTTTCCCAATAACTATGACCTGGCACATGTTAAATATTTAAAAAGACAGGTTTTCACTTCCTCCAAAATTTGTAAATAATTTTCCTTGTCTCTTCTTTTTCCCTTTCATTAACCTCTTTATATTTCAAACAAGGCCTGGCCTTGATGTGGACTTTTGTCTGTGACTGGAGCCTTAAAAAAAAATTTCACAGACATATATAAGCATTTTAGTAGTTTATTAAAAAATCCTCTGGCATCTAATAGTATATCAATGTATATTTTTTTCTTTCGTAAATATTTGCCACTTCCCGCATTAGCAAGGTAGTGTCAAGAACAGATGACTGAGCCTTAGAGGGAAAAATCCTCACTTGGCCCCCTTCTCTGTTCCTTGTTTTGGAAAGTAAAACTGGAGAGCTTTCCAACCCCCTGCTCACACCCTATTTAGTCGTCTTCTGCAACACAGAGGGAATACGTGGGCATTATTTTTTTTCCCTTTGTGGGCAAACATTTTACCTCGAATAAGTCGGAGTACTTTTTCTTCAACAGGATTGTTAACAAATTTGCCAGTTAGAGTGATTGAAAGCAGTACTGTGGATTCGTCAAAGAATAGACTTGATAAATATTTTGCTTCAACCCCACGACTTACATTATTTGTGCCTCCTTAGTCACATTGACAGTTTGCAAGTTGTTCTCTTTGAATTATCTGTATGCCTTCCTAACTTTTACCACACTGATCTGTGAGTTTCTGATACTTTCAACTATCACAAACAGCCTCGAAAGGACCTAGTGCTAGATGCCACATACAATTTCGTCTATTTCTCTAAATATTTGTTTATTTGTGTGTTTCTTTGTTGATTGTATAATGCAGCAATACTTAGTTTTGCTTCTTAGGTATACATTAAACACTTATTAGTAGTTTTCTGTCTCATGTAATGCAAGTTTTCAAAATCATATCTCTCATTACTTGGCTTGATAGTGCTATCTTTCACTATGCTCTCTGAATTCTAGTTTCTCATTCATGATGTTGCCCAGATCTAATACCTTTGTCTCACTTCCTATTGCTTTCTCAATTGGGCATATATATAGTGTCGCTGAAAATATTCGTACTTGTTGCATGACCTATGTGCTTAAATTTATCTTTGTCAAATTCCATCAAGTTAACTTCTGCCCATTTGTTTATTGTATGTAGGTCTTTTTGCATCTCCCTTTGATCATCTTCTAATAAATTCATTTTGCTTATGCAGCAATTATCAGCAAAGTTGTCTTTTGCTTTTCTATTGATGTCTGATATCATTATCATAAAGAGAATTGAGGCTAATTGTAACATTAAGGGTGAGATAGGAAAAAGTATTAAAGAAGTTTTTACTGACAAAGTCAGAGTAGTAGCAAATGAACCTTATCAGATAACGATGTCCTATTTAGTGTACCACAAGGTGCTGTACAGACATTTGAATTAGGCATGCCGCGCAAGCTTAAAGTATCACATGTTTGTTGACTTTTGCTGACTCACATAACTTCATTTCTTCTCAGCCACCACCAATGGACCACTGATACACAAAGAACTTTTCCTAAATCTAACAGTTCAACATCCTTTGAATCATTATCTCCATGATTATGGCTCCAAAGACTATCACTATTAGCTACACTTACCCCCACCATTTAAACGATTCTTATTATAGATTTTTTATGAAATCACTCATCTGACAAATCTGGTTGATTTCATTTATGATGCAATGGGATGTGTGCAGTAGCTTCGTGGTCAGTACTGGCGGATTCTTCCATTAACTTCACATTATGTAGCTTCTGACTTCAAATAAACTTATCTAGCCTTCCTTTATTTGCTTGAAATGGCTCGGATTCAGCTACATTGTCTTCTTTACATAAATGCCCATAAATCTTCAGAGCTTTAGACCGGAGCTGAAGGTTACTAAGGCTGCTTTTCTTCTTCGTGTCATGCTCTGTGTTTAACAAGAGCATTTTCTCCATCTCCATAAGTAGATTTCCAGCCCTTGTGGTTACCTTGGCAGACAGTGGAGTAGTGTACCACAGCACTGAATTTTCTATGTGTTCTTCTTTATGTTGCGAATTGTAAGTTCACCCAGGTTGTAAGCATGCCCAAGCACAGATGCTCCTTCACCAGCATCAGTGTGTCGTAATATTTCTAGCTTCATTTCTATGGTCAGATAGGAGTTTTTCCATTTAGATGCTGGTTTTGGGGTATGAGATGTTGTTGGACATATGGATGCCATATTATCAAACACAAACACAGCGGGTTGCAGGAAAATCACATTAGCAGGTATACACAAATCACACAAGTAGCACAGATCTGCACACAACAGTGGTAACTGTGAGACTGACCCGCTGGCAGAACGTGGTGCGCTCCACCCAGGACCCCATGCTAACTCCACCTGCCAAAACTAACTGAAGTTTTGGAGCACTTTCTACCATACTGATGCTTCCTCACCAGCATCAGTGCGTCGCAAGATTTCTAGCTTCTTTTTTAAGGTCAGAGAGATTCTCTTCCATTTAACTGCTGGTTCTGGGGTAGGAGATGTTGTTGGATGTTCAGATGCCATATTAACAAACACCACAGGTTGCAGGAAAATCACAGTAGCAGGTATACCCAGATCGCACAAGTAGCACAGATCTGCACACGACAGTGGTAACTGCGAGACAGACCCGCTAACAGGAATGTGGGGCACTCCACCCAAGACCCACGCTTACTCCACCCGCCAACCCTCTCTGAAGTTTTGGCCCACTTTCTACCATGCTGATGCTCCCTGACCATTGTCAGCACGTCCTAAGATTTCTAGCTTCGTTAAGGTCAGAGAGGTTCTTTTCTGTTTAATTGCTGGTACTGGGGTAGGATGCCATATCAACAAATGCAAACACAGCGGATTGTAGAAAAATCACATTAGCAGGTAAACCAAAATTACACTAATAGCACAGATCCACACACAATAGTGGTAACTGCGATACTTACCCACTGGTGGGAACGTGGTGCGCTCCACTGAGGAACCACGCTTACTGAAGTTTTGGCACACTTTTTTCCGCACACACCTGCATAGTAGCAAATTTTAACTGCATAAGAATAGGAACTGGTAGCAGTAAGTTCCTTGCATAATAGCAAAATCACATTAAGTGATCCTGCATAAAACGGCTGGATGAATGATGAAAGTAAAGCAATTGATGTCATCTGTTTAGATTTTCAAGAAGCAGTTTATAAAATTTCACATCAATTGTTATATGCAAAATTTAAGTCTTATGGTATAGATGGGATTGGCTTTTGTTAGCTAGGAAATTGGCTGACTGGTCATAGACAGAGAATAGTGATTAATGGTTAAACATAACAAGTGATGTGCCACAGGGATCAGTCTTGGGACCAATTCTCTTTTTCTTATATATTAATGATATTCATATGTGCTGCATTGTAAGATATCAAAATTTGCAGCAATACTAAGCTGAGAAATAATTCTACAACAGATATTGAATGTCTGCAGCTTTACGTAAACTGACAGTGATGGACTTGTCTTATAGGTGGCAAATGAATTTTGATATTGATAAATGTAAAGTTTCACATACCGGTAGTAAAACCAAAAGGCAAGCTACGATATGAATTTTTTTGAACTACAAAAGGTTAAAGAGGGAAAACATGGGTGCAATAATCAGTAGTGACCTAATGCTAAGTAAGCATTCCATAGAAGTAGGAGAAATGGTGAACAAAGTAATTAGGTTCACAGGAGGGGCTTTCAAATTTTAGTTTGGGAAAATTATCCTCACCCTTTACAATTCATTGGTACATCCCAACCTTGGTCACCCGACTTGAAAAAACATATACAAAATGGAAAGAGTACTGCAGTGAGCTACAGGGATGATTTTCAGACTGAGAAATTACCTTATGAAAGCCAGCTAGGCACTTTCACTCTTTAAACTCTTTAATGTCTCACAAAGTTTCAAAATTCACATTTTTCAGGTTTTATAAAAACATATCTAACCATACAAAGATATTTGTATAACAATGAAAAAGATCACTTCAAAAGCATCCTTCATCCACTTTTTTCAGTGTAATAATATATTGATATTTTTTTGAAGTTTCTGCACAATGCACTAAAAAGGGCAGGAGTAAGGCCTAAGTGTCAGGTGAGCTGCCACTGCGCATGTTATATCATTCACAAAAACATTGATTGCTTTTTTCATACTTGAACGCCGTTTCTCTAGTTAGCAAGGTAGTACCAGGAACAGATGAAGAAAGGCTGCATCCACTCACATCCTTTCTTTAGCTATCATGTGCAGTGCGTCAAAACCACAGCTCCTTTCCATGGTTTACTCCGGATGCTTCACATGCTCTGGTTCAGTCCATTGACAGTACGTCAGCCCCTGGATACCACATCATTCCAATTCACTGTGTCCTATGCATGCCTTTCGCCCTCTTTCTTGTTTAGGTCCCAGTCGGTCAAAATCTTTTTCACTCCATCTTTCCATCTCCAATTTGGTCTCCCCGTTCTCCTTGTTCCCTCCATTTATGACGTGTATCTTCTTCATCAACCTTCCTTTACTTATTCTCTTCATATGTCCAAGCCATTTCAGCACATCCTCTTCAGCTCTTTCAACCGCACTTTTTATTACCACACCTCTCTCTTACCTTTTCGTTACTCACTCAATCAAACCACCTCACACCACATATTGTCCTCAGATATCTTATTTTTAACACATCCACCCTCCTCCGCGCAGCCTAATGTATATCCCATGCCTTGTATCCATACCTATTCCCTCCCAGATAACGATTTCTCTTTCCATACATTCTTCAGCGCTCCCAGAACGTTTCATTTCCAACACATCCACCCTCCTCCACACAGCCTTATCTATATCCCATGCCTCGCATCCATTTAACATACCCATTTTTATATAATAATTCTTCACAATTGTTCTAAGTATGTTTCTTATTTTTCCTAGTATTTCACTAGATAATCTTTCCAAATATTCTTTCAGACTCTCATATATTTTTGATATGTTCCCAACTATTACTGCAGATTTAATATCAATATCATCCTTGCAGAGGTGCTTTCAGATCTAGTATAATTTTCTTGGTGCTCGTAACTTACTGCCACATATAGATTATCATGTATCTTTACCTCCTTTATCTCCTCCTTACTAGATTGCAAAGTCCAAGTTCTTTCAACTTCCTATGGTAGTTCATATCTTCCTAACCGTTAATCTTGCTTGTGAAGAGTTTATGAATTCTCTCTAACCTGTTTATATTTCCTTTTTGTTTTACGGTTTGCCCTATGATGCAGCAATATTCAATTATGTTTCTGTATCTCTTAGATGGCATATAACTTGCAAGGGATACTCAATTCATGTTGTTTTAAATGGTGAAAATTCAGGGTCTTGCCCATTAAGGGGTTCAATATTTTTGTCATTAACTTTCTGTCTCAAAATTTTGAAAGTCCCATTATCATACCATTCATTATTTGATGTGATAACACTGTCTTATCAATGTGCTCCTTGAATTCAAATTTGTCATTTATGACAACTCCTTGATCTTTGATATTTTCTTAACTTTCTGGGTCTTTCCCAGTTGGGCCTTTGTTGGTAGTAGACGATGCCCAAACTTCTCCTCAGTAAATTCCAATAGGTTCTCTCCTGCCTCTGTAGATTACAGCTGCATCTTTTTTCAAATTTTTTCTGTCATCATCTGCTCCCTTTGTTTTACTTAACTCTTGTGTCATCTGCAAAACATTTTACTATACTTCCTTTTACCTCCCTGTCAATGTTTGAAATCTATATCAAAATAGTCCTGAAGCTAATACCATTCGTTGTTGAAATAGTGACAGAGGGTCCTCTTTTTCAGATGTGGGTCTATTTTTTTTATTTTTCGTTAGTTAAAAATCTCTTTATTCCTTTTTCCTAGATCCCTCTAATATTGTGTTTTATTGCTTTCTCTAATAAAACCCTATACAGAAGTTCACTTTGTCAAATGCTTTATTAAAGCCTAAAAAGCTGTCCATTTTCTATCCATACGACTAAGATTTGAGTTTGTGTACTTCTATTAGGGAACAAATCCATGATGGTTTTCATTTAAGTAATTGTTGCCAGTCATAAGTTTCAGTATGATTATTTATCACTCTTTCATAAACTTCAAGGACTTTAATTATATATGATGTCAGCCTCAATAATCTATACTGTTTTGGTACTATCTTATATCCTTCCTTGTGTAATTGTGTTATATATGACATTTTGTATATGCTGTAACGAATCTGCTATGTGGAGTGAACAATGTTTCATCTCAATAACATCATCAAATATTTTGCCACTGTCATCTTTATCCTTTTACTGAATATAACTTGGATCCCATCAGGTCCTGGCACCAAGAAAGAGAGAGAGCGCTACTGCATAGCACTCACCCCATGTATTTACTGGAACAGTTGAGTTTACAGTATCTGACATCAGCTGCTCGAATAACAAAGAACAGTATAGGTCCTTCTAAATTAGTCATAAAACACATCTTAATGATATACAACAATGATTTTCTTCTAAATTATTTTACATTAGTGTCAAATACACTACTTGTTACAGAGTTAAATCATACCATGCTGCTTCTTTCTTCTGTTTTCTGCCTGTCTGCTCTTGCCAGTCACAACAGCCTTAGATGGATCTTCTTTTTCCTTTCTCCTACGCTTCTCTCTTTCATCTATATTCATCTTGCTTTCACTCCTTCCTCCTCCTGGTGGATCCACTTTCCGCTTTAACATGTGCCTCAGGTCTGATGAATCAATACTTTCTTTTTTGCCTGAAGTAACCGCAAAAGAAAAAATTAGCATGAGTTCACTCAAATGACCTTATAAACAATACCATACAGCAATGACTTTTTTATCCACTTTGTTAGCAAACTTATGACTCCAAAAATGTGTATAAAAGCTGAATGTGCTACGCCAGATGCCATCATATTACATATAAAATATTATCAACATCACCATTTGATGTGCACAAACACTCCCATTTCACTATTCTTAATTAAAGTTGAATCTTTTTTTTTTGCAGCATAATAAACATTATAATGTTCTAGTTACAGTGTGTACTCTGAATCCCATATTTCTTAATTATGTAAAAGAAACCAATTTAAGATATTTCCTTGAAAAATTTCATTCCTAAATTCAGAACTTATCCTGAATGTCCTCTGTAAGTCATCTGCTTGGAATGTGAGCATTTGACATTGTAACTACACACCTGAAAAAATATATTTCACCAAACTGAAGTCCTGTCAATTACGTAATTCATTAAAACTTGAAAACCAAGAAGATAAATAAATACCTTCATTAATCTAAACTTATTCCACAAACAAAAATTCTTTTCATGTACCTGGTATGTTATATAATAATATATATAGTTTCCAGTAACACAATTGTGCTAACATGAAAATCAGTACAATGAATCAACTAAAAAATAAATTTGAAGATCAGATGTGATATGGGCATACGGAAAGGATGGAAGGCTGTATCCCAAGGTGAAGTGGAAGCAGAGAGTGAATGTTAGCATAATGATGTGAGTGGCGCTGGAAAATGCTATCATGTATATGAAATGATTCTGTACGAGTCACATTGCAGGACACTGGGAGAAAGCATCTTGGACATGAACCGACAATAAAGCTTTACTAAACTGACTTAATGACGTGACTGAAAGCAAGTAATTCTTGTCCTTTTCTTCTGCAGCAGTTCACTTCAGTAGCTAATGTATTACACAACACATGGTCAAATTATAAAACTGAAAGCACTGTATTGTTAATAAGTAACCAAAAGTAGAAATACAAACCAAGAAATGCAGATACTGAAATCTGATTAACCTTTTCTCTCTCAGGCAGTGTCCCTTGAGCATGATGGTTATTGGATATCTCTAAGAAAATCAAAATCAGGGTTAGGACCTTTCAACCCTTAGTATATCCAACAAGAAAGCAAACAATTTAACCATGGCTGCAGCAGCCCATTTATTTTGGACCTACTCTCTGCCAAACAGAGACTACCAGAGAGATGATGTCATCAACCCACTCATTCACGGACACTCACAGCTCTGTATACGCTTATCACAGGTACCAACCTTTGCTAAAGCAGTCAGAGATTGGACAGAGAAATGTTGTGAAAAAAAAAGGGGGAGAGAGAGAGAGAGAGAGAGAGAGAGAGAAGGTTAAGGCAAAGCAGGATACAAAAACAAGAGAAAAAATGCTAAAGAGAAAACTCTTAGATGCAAGAGGTTTTCAGTTTTCAAAAACTACATTTCTCTCCTCTATGATCTGTTCTGTGAGCCAAATGAAGGGGAGAGGTTTACAAGAAAATTTCCATAAAAGACTACCCAAAGGCAAAAATAAATACCTTCAATTGTGATTCACAAGCATAGTGGAACCTGTCTCTCAAAGAGAAATCCCCAGAACTACAATATCTAAGCTAAAATACCTTTTGAAAAAGATGGTACATTGTAATGTCTTTAGTTTAGAATGGTTGGGATGGAGCAGTTGCCAGACTTATGAATTTGTCTGAGTATAGACAGTAAACATTTCCAAGGATTCTAAGCATTTAGCAAATAGTGAAGTCCAAAAATGCATTTACATCCCTCACCACCACATCCATAAACAGACTAAACAGCCATAGTGACA
>JAUTYZ010143928.1:0-11120 GCA_032273725.1 Panulirus interruptus
GGGGAAGCCTCGGAATATCCATAGTGAGATAAGAGGTACCAGGGACAGTGAAGTTAAAAGGTGTGTGGTTAGTTTTAAACCATTTATGACTGAGGGGAAGATATCACTGGAAGGGGGTCCTAAGAGGAAATTATGATCCTTAGGGACACCGGAGCTAACCAGAGCCTAGTCCTCAAAGAATTGTTAGAGTGGACCGCAGAGTCGTACTCTGGTGAGGAGGCTAATGTTAGAGGGTTAGGAGCAGGACTGACCATTCCGCTGCATTATGTTAACCTTGAAACTGGATTTGTTAATGGTAAAGTTGGTGTGAGTGATGAACTTCCTATCCACGGAGTGGACATGTTGTTAGGAAACGATTTGGCTGGAGACTGAGTAGTTCCAGAACAAAAAATGATTGATAACCCCTTGATCTTGTTGAACATAATTCTGTTGATTTGTCTGGTCCTAAAACAAATGTTGACGTCCCTGTTCCTAAAACAAATAGAACAGAAAGTTCTAAAGATGTAAAGGGAGTTCCTGACGGGGGTGCTAATACGTACCCGTCAGACTTACAGTCTGTATGTGATGATTATAACAATGTAACAAATTTGTATGTTGAAAATACTAGTGTATATCCTGCTTGCGTTGTTACTAGAGCTATGGATCAGGTTGGAGATGTAAATGATATAAGATTGAGTGAATTATTTGAGGAAGATTGTGATGTCAAGTTAGGTAACAAAGTGGAATTAAAAGTGGATTATCTTCTAGATTTCAAAGTTAATAAAGACGACTTGATAAAGTTTCTCTTTGAAGATAGTTGTCCGAAGGAAGGTTGGAATGAAACAGAGAGGAATGGCCGGTTAGATGATGAGTCGGTGGGATTCTGTATTCATTGTAGTGTGTTACTGAGAAAGTGGAGACCCCCAAATTTTCCTACGTCGGATCATTGGAAGATGAAAAAAAGCAGATGGTAGTTCCCCGGGTGTATAGGAATGACATCATTGCTTATCCCATGATTCTAGTTTATCTGGAGATATAGGAATAAGGAAGACTGTAAGTAGGCTACTGACGCATTATTGTTGGCCTGGTATTAAGAAAGATGTTGCCGAATTTTGTAGAAGTTGTCCAACTTGTCAGGAAGAAAGAAAACCAAATCAGATTATTCACCCATGTCCACTAAAACCTATTCCAGCTTTTGACAAGACTTTTAGTAAAATCATAATTGATTGTGTTGGACCTTTGCCAAAAACTCGGAGGAAATAATTTTTTGTTGACTATCATGTGTTTGTTAATCAGCTTTCCTGAAGCGATTCCGCTAAGGAGTATCCACACTAAAAACACTGTAAGCGAGTTAGTTAAATATTTTTCATGGGTAGGATTGCCAGATATAATTCAGTCAGATCAAGGGAGCAACTTTACTTCCACTATGTTTAAAAAAGTTTTGACAGGACTTCACATTTAACAGAGTCTTTCAAATCCATATCACCCTCAAAGTCAAGGTAGCTTAGAACGGTTTCATCAAATATTGAAGAATACTTTGAGAATGTATTGTGAAGAAATTGGAGTTGATTGGGATGAGGGTGTCCCGTTAGCTCTGTTTGCCTTGAGAGACCTATAGTGGTACGTGGATAGTAGAGAAGAAAGTAGGAGAATTGAATTATGTTGTAAACACACCAGATAGGCGCAAGAAGAACCAACTGTCAAGTTTATTTAATGACGCCTTAATTTGAGAGAAAAGTAGAATGTGAAAAAAGGATAGTATAACAAGGGGAAAAGCGAGTTGTGAATGTGAAAAGGTTGAGGATGAAAAGTTTGATGGTCTAGATGATATTATGCTTAGAAGATGCTGAGCAAGAAAGTAAGCTTGAACATTTGGACACCATGGATGGGTTATACCAATATAAAGTGTTTCCATTTGGCATGAAGAACAGTGGATGTTGTTTTCAGTGTTGCGTGGTGTTGAGAATTGTTCTGTATATAATGATGATATTGTGTTGTATTCTAGAGAGTAGGAAGAACACTTCTCCTTGATTAGAAAAGTGTTTGAAAGGTTAGAAAGGCAAATCTTACTTTAAACTTAAGTAAAAGTCATTTTGTAGAGGCACATGTTGTGTATTTAGGTTATATCGTGGCACAAGGAAGAATACAAACGGTTGATGCAAAAGTTGAAAGTATAGTGGCACATCCCGTTCCTTCAAATGGAAAAGGGTTATTGAGATTCCTTGGAATGGATTGTTATTACAGAAGGTTTTATAAAACAAAATCCAATGATGCATTACCATTAACAAGGTTGTTGTCAAATAAGGTAAAATATTTGTGGGATGACAACTGTAATGATGCATTTGCTAAGATAAAATAGATGTTAATTAGTGCTCCAATTTTATGTACTCCAGATTATGAAAAACCATTTAAGTTGTATGTGGACGCTAGGGATGCCGGTGTTGGCAGAGTGTTAATGCAGGAGAAGCAAGACATTGATCATCCAGTATGTTATTTTTCTAAAAAGTTTTTTTCTTATCAGAGAAATTATGGTACTGTTGAGAAGAAAACTTTAGCTTTAATTTTGAGTTTACAAAACTTTGATATTTATTTAAGAGGGTTAGGAAAACCCATTTTAGTTTTTACGGATCATAATCCTTTAGTGTTTTTGTACAATGTGAAGAATGCTAATCAGCGGTTAATCCGCTGGAGACTTATGGTACAAGATTTTGATTTAGTTATCCAGCATGTAGGAAGGAAATATAATATTGTAGCTGATGCTTTGTACCGCATGCCGCTAGTTATGAGTCAACATGTGGGATGATTCATAACTTTTCTGAGGAGGGGAATGTCATGTATTTCCTTTTGTATATATATATGAAAAAAATTGTTTTTATTTTGTGCAGTATCCTTTTATAATATGCCATCACGTTTTCTCTGCTATAATTTTAGGGAATGGTGTAAATCTTCTGGAGTGTATTGTACTCCTTTATTGTGTCAATGACATTATCTTTATTACATAAATTGTTATAAAAGTATTGTAGAAAATATAATTATTAGTTATTTGTATAAAGAAGTGCTTGTTATGTTAGTATGATAATTCCGGGGGCTGGAGCTAAATTGCTGAAACGCAGATTCGCTCTCTCTCTTCCTTGCAAGCTAGAGGTAAACATGCGCAGCCATTGTCTGTCAATAAGTCAGGGTGTATTTGCTCTGTTATTTGTCATCGGTCCTTAATCAACGGTTATATCGAAGGATAAGGTACAAATATTGTTTGCAGAAGGAAAGAGAGCAGCATTTATATTTAGATTGTGAATTTCAAATCGAATATATATAAATACCTCGATGGCGAGTCCGCCATAGTGTCTATCTTCTATCTGAATTATAATCTTATTTTGTTATCATTTTCAGTATTTTTTGTTGATTGTTTAATGTGCGTTTTCAGTGATCCTGACCTAGTTACCTATTGAGATGTGATTAGTCTTAATGTGAGTTTGTTGTTAGAGATGTTACTCTCTGCGTTTACCTAGAGGTAGCGGCGTCTACATGGCCTAGTGTATAAACCGAAACAATTATTCCAGGAAATAAGCCTGGGCTAATGTGTTGAGGGGTCGAGACCCGCCATACTTGAAGGGGGTTGGGATCGTAACAACAGAGCCTTTTATATGTAAGGGCATTGAGAGAGGCAGCTGGTGAGATATGCCTGACCACCTATTGATGATGCGAGGGTGAAAATTTGTAAAAGCTTTAAGAAAAATGAGGAAATTATATGGGTGTGAAGGGGGGTGGTGAAAGTGAGTGAGCTTGGAAATGAGGCTGGTGTGAGGAGGTACTAGGAGAAATTGGGCGAAGAATGGCAAAAGGTAAGAATAAACAAAATTAGGGAAGTGGGTGAGGAATGGGAGGTATTAGGGAAGCAGTGCTGGCATATGTGAGAGAAATATGTGGCATACAGAAGGTGAGAAGTGAGCATGTGAGAAAGGGTAGTGAGTGATGGAATGGAAAAGTTAGGTTGTTAGTGAAAGGAAAAAAGAAGAGGTGTATAGGCTTTACCTGCAGGGAAGGAGTGTGAGTGATTAGAAAATGTTCAAGAGGAATCGGCAGGAGGTCAAGAGGAAGGTGCAGGGGCTGAAAAAGAGAGCAAATGAGGGCTGGGGTGAGAGAGTATAGGCATACTTCAGGGAGAATAAGAAATTGTTTTGGAAGGAGGTGAATAGTGTGAGAAGAACAAGAGAACAAATGGGCGCATGAGTGAACGAAGCAGTTGGGGAAGTGGTAATAGGTAAAGAAGGGGTGAAGAGGAGATGGAGTGAGTATATGAAGGAATTGTTCAATTTATTAGATGGCAGATGTTAAGTGTTTGGGACGCGGAGTTATGCAAAATAGGAGTCATGGCAAGTGGTTTGACGAAAAGAGAAGACGTGTTGAAAGCCTTGCGTAAGATAAAGTGTGGCAAAGCGGCTGGAGTGGATGGGACTGATGTTGAATTTCTCAAGTAAGGGCATGATAATGGCGGTGACTGGTTACTTAGGATTTCCATTGTATATACGGCTCGAGGTGAAGTGCCTGAGGATTGGTGGAATGCCTGTTTAGTGCCATTTTATAAAGACAAAGGGGACAAAAGAGCATTAGACTAGGGAGGAACAATATGGTGTCAGGAATGGTGGAGGATGTGTGGATCATGTGTTTGCTTTGAAGAGTCCGTGTGAGAAATGCTTAATGAAACAGAAGTATTTGCATGTGGCATTTATGGATCTAGAGAAAGCATTTGATAGGGTCAGTAGAGGTACTTTATGAATGGTGCTACGAATATATGGTGTGGGAAGAAAGTTGCTTAAAGCAGTGAGGAGTTTCTATCAAGAGAACAACACGTGTGTTCGAATAAGAAGAAAGGAGGATGAGTGGTTCCATGTAAAGGTGGGTATGTAGTGTTGCGATAGCTACTTAATCTGTTTATGGATGGGGCGGTGAGGGTGGTATATACAGGCCCCCAAGAGAAAGGGACAGGTCTGAAGTCAGCTGGGGGTGAGAGGGCCCTGGAGGTGAGTCAGTTGCTGTTTGCTGATGACACAACGCTGGTGGCAGACTCGAGTGAGAAACTGCAAACGCGGATTTTTGAGTTTGGGAGAGTGTGTGAGGGTAGAAAGTTGAGAGTCAGTTTGAATAAGATCAAAGTTTTTAAGTTTAGCAGGGGAGAGAGAGAGAGACAGGCTGGAGGAAGTGTGAGTTTGAATGGAGAGAACCTGAAGAAAGTGTTGTGTTTTACGTAAGTGGGAGTGGATATGGCAGCAGATGGAATCATGGGAGATGAAGTAAGCCATAGGGTCCTGGGTGCACTGAGGAGTGTGACAAAAGAGAGGTCAAAGGTAGGTATGTTTGATGATACTGTCATCCCGACGGTGTTGTATAGATGCTTGGCGTGAGCCCTAGATAAATAAATGTACGGAGGAGGGTGGATGTGATGGAAACGAAATGCTTGAGGACAATATGTGAGCATGAGGAGGATTGATCGAGTAAGAAATTATTGAGTATGAGTGAAGTGAGGTAGTAAGAAGAGCACGGTTGACAGAGCTGCGGAGGGTGTGCTGATATTGTTTGGACATACGGAGAGGACGAGTGAGGAGAGGTTGACAAAAAAGGTGTAAGCGTCAGAAGCGGAGTGAAGGAGGAGGAGGGGGCCGATGAGGCGATGTAAGGATGATGAGAAAGATACTCTAGGTGATCGGATCCTGAACAAGCAGGAGGGTGTGGCGCATGCACGGGATAGAGTGAATTGGACTTATGTGGCACAGGAGGCGAATTGTCGTCAGTGGGCTGACCAGGGCATAAGAAGTGGTCAGGGGAAATCACGGAAAGGTATCTGGAGCTTGAGTGTGGCTCAGGTATTCTAGTTTCGGTACATTACATTTGACAACCCGAGAACGAGGCCGTTCTTTGTTTCGGACTCAGGCTGCAAGTGATTACACCGCTGGTGGGGAGTCAATATTGGTGAGGCTGTATCAACGTTAGAGGATGGGAAAAGTGTATAGTCTCGTCGAGGAACTTCAAGCTCTAAAGGAGTCCACTATATTCCTGCTCCTGCGTGGAGTACACTCTCGAAGCTGCCGGAGCCCCATAAAAAGGAAGCCTTGGATTGTATTGTAGGCCTGTCTTGTGTTTCAGAAGCACCCGTTATTGCCGCTTTATATGAAAATCAAGTTTTATTTGATACAGAACGTCTCTAAGTTCCATGACTTTGGTAGGCACCTCAGATCCGGCGTATGCCCATATACCGAAGCGCTCCATAGGACTTTAGTTAGTTCAGCTATTAGGCCAATCAACTGCCAGGGTCACGCCATCAACAACAACCGACATCCACCAACCGCAAAATCTTTAACACCTTCCTCAGGTGTTAGAGATAACTCTAAGACAACTTACATCCTCACAATGTGTATGTGTCCCTTGTTTATACTGGAGGACCACAGGCCTTACTACAGGTAAACTTGTGGAATGACGTTGATAATGATATCCTCACAATCTGGTTACGGGTTTGACAAACTGTAGCAGGTGTCAAGCATCAGTGTGTCATGCCGTTGCTACCGCTGTATATAATTCACAATTCATGACAGCGATTGATGTACGGAACATAAGTCGTGATTTGGGTTCATAAATTTCTAAAAAAAGAGACGATGCCTTTATGATTTGATTAGTTCCAGCGTAAGCTAGTATTTGAGAATTTCTGGGACGCATTAGGTGACAGTGGCTGTTTTACATATGCTTATGACGCCAAAGTCTTTAAAAGTCCTTGTATTGGTTGACGAAGCGATCCATATCAACGATGACGCCCAAGACAACGGACAATGAGCCAATGGAAATATTTTTGTCTATGTTCTTATAAATGAAATGTCATCACTACTCTTTTTTTTTTCTTTTTCATGAGTAGATCCAGATGATGCAGTGGATGATATACACAGTTCTTTATCCCGTAGCTGGTAGCGGTAGCCTCGGCCAGTGCGGCCGTATTCGCTGCCATGTTTACCTTGGCCTTATCAGCCATCGTCCTACCCCAGGTGGCTCTGCCAGGCTCACCTGTCAACCTCAGCACCGATCAGACTGGCTGGTTCGGTGAGTAGAGATGTCCCACATCTATTTCCTCATTAGATTGATAAAAGGAAAAACGATATTTTTCGTAATTCATTTTTGACTTTCATGTGGTATAAGGTAGTTTCCAATGACTATTTTTTTTCTGATTAGATCAATTGGTACAGTTACGATACCACAGATCTATCTAACTATTGCTTGAAATATATCATTTCCTATGTCTGTTTCTATCAGTAGATATATACACAGTGTTTATTTTTTCAGTTATTGATATAATTCTTTCTGATTCTTATCAAGAGAATGTTTATAATGATTTACAGACAGATTTACAGTAAGGGCAGTCAACAAATCTAAATGCTTTCCGACACATGATGTCAGATTGCATTAATTTCATATGACATAGTACATGAAGTGTGTAGGTGTGTACGTGTCACAAACACTGAATACGTGTTATGACGAAAGTAAAGCAATTGATGTCATCTATCTAGATTTTACATAAGCATTCGAAAAGGTTCCGCATCAAAGGTTACAAGCAAAAATTATGTCACATGGCAATGATGAGGTTGTATTTCAGTGGATAATAAATTGGTTGACTGGCCGTAAACAAAGAGTTGCAAACAAATGGTTAGACGTAACAAGTGGATTGCTACTAGGATCAGTCTTAGGACCGGTTCTCTTTCTCATATATATTGATGATATTGATAATAGGCTGTATTGCAAAATATCAAATTCGCTGATGACAAAAAAATGGGAAACAAATCTACAAATGAATAGCTTCAGACTGACATAGACAAACTACTGGACTGGGCTCATAAGTGGCAAATGAATTTAAATATCGATAAATGGAAAGTTTTACATATCGGTAGCAAAAAAGAAAAGGCAAGTTACAGCATCAATTCTTTTAAAATGCTAAAGGTAAATGAGGAGAAAGACTTGGGCGTAATAATCTCTGGTGACTTAAAACCAAGTAAGCAGCGTACAGAAGCAGAGAAAAGAACGAATCAAATTTTTGGATTCATAGGTAGGGCCTTCGAATCTAAGTCCAGGAAATCATCCTTACTCTTTACAGTTCACTGGTTCGTCCCCATCTTGAATATTGTGTTCAGTTTTGGTCACCCTACCTAATAAAAGAAGATAGAAGGGAGAGAGTGCAGCGTCGAGCTACAGAGATTATTCCCGTACTGAGAGACAAATCCTACGAGATCAGATGAAACGACTTGAATTTATTTAGCTTAGAAAAGAGGAGGTTAAGAGGTGATCTAATACAAGTATTTAAATTCATCAGTCTTTCAAAATCTTGATCTATCAAGTTACATAAGAATTGATTAGTCTGATTTTACTCGTATTAATGGGTACAACTTCGTGGGCAAACGTTTTACGTCGAATGAGGCGAAGTACTTATTCTTCAACAGGGTAGTTAACATATGGAACGATTTGCCAGTTAGGGTGGTTGAAAGCAGAAGTACTGATACGTTTAAGAATAGACTTGATAAATATTTCGCTTAAAGTCCACGACTTACATTATTCACGCCTCCTGAGTCACACTGACAATTCGCAGGTTATTCTCCATCAATTATAATGATCTGTATGCCTTCTATCTTTTACCACACTAATCTGTGGGTTTCTGATATTCACTGTCACAAACAGCCTCGAAGGGACCCAATTGTCTGTTGCTGTTTAAATTCGTTCGTATTCCTTTGTATGCATTGAAAGCTAATCATGATAAAGATATCAATAAATGTAGATAGCACAGAAAAAACTAAAGAGGAGTAACTGTAAACGATACATCTTTTGACAAATTGAAAATACAGATGAACAAAAACTCACTGAAGATTTGCCACTGAAAATCATTGTTTGACGATAAAATATAGTTGATAGCGGAGAAAACATCGGGCATATGATTTAGTTAGGGAAAAATGAACACATTTGAAAGGAACACGAGATATCAATTAGACTTAAAGTGACCAGCATAAACTTTATCTTGATGAGATGGTGACAATCATCTTCCATATTTGAATACAGTTACTGGTTCGGATGTAAATGGTCCTCCGTGGCGTAGCGGTTAGCGTTCCTGACCGTGACGCATTCACTGGCCGCACAGGGTCGAGCGCATAGGTTCGAATCCTGGTTGCGACAGTCGGTCCACAGTCAACCCAGCTGTTCATCCACACTTAGGCGTTGTTCGATAAAATGTGTACCTAACTCAGGCTATGATACATATATATATATATATATATATATGTATATAGCGTTAATGAGATGGCTTTGATTAGGGTTTCTGTCTCAGGTAACATAGAGAAAAAATAGAAATATAATGTTAGTAAGGATTATGTGAGTAAGACAGGTGATGAAAAGAGAACTGTTACCTGAGAAATATATATAGTGGTAGAAAACTACAGAATGATGTTCTACGATGAATATATCTTGAACAATATGCATTAAGTAAAGTAAGGTAGAAATCGAAGAGCTCTCATCTGAGGCACAATTTGGCTGAGATAATACAGGAGGAGTGTTACAGCAATAGATTTAGGGACTCAAGCGAAAACTGGGCAGATAAAGACAGTTTTGATAATATCTTAATCTTTATCTACTGAACTGTTCCTTTGTTTATGGTTAAGGTTAAACGTTGAACGCAAGGTTAAACGATGTACGAAAGGTTAAATGATGTGTGCAAGGTGAAACGATGTACGCAAGGTTAAACGATGTACGCAAGGTGAAACGATGTATGCAAGGTGAAACGATGTACGCAAGGTGAAACGATGTACGCAAGGTGAAACGATGTACGCAATGTGAAACGATGTACGCAAGGTGAAACGTTGTACGCAAGGTGAAACGATGTCCACAAGGCTGAACGTTGTAAGCAAAGAAAAGCAATGTACGCAAGGCTGAACGTTGTACACAATTTGAAACGATGTACGCAAGGTTGAACGATGTGCGCAAGGCTGAACGTTGTACGCTAGGTGAAACGATGTGCGCAAGGCTGAATGTTGTACACAAGGTTAAACGACGTACGCCAGGTTGAACGTTGTATGCAAGGTTAAACGATATTTGCAAAGCTGAACGTTGTATGCAAGCTTAAAGGATATACGCAAGGTTGAACGATGTACGCAAACTAAAACAATATACGCAAAGCTGAACGTTGAACGCAAGGTTAAACGATGTACACAATGTTGAACGTTGTGCGTAATGCTTGCTTCTCTGTGTATATTACCTGAATTAAGGACGTTCTATTTGTCTCTCCAATGAACATTCTGCACTGATACTGGGTAATTCATTTCAGTGTTTTTGGGTTACTATGACTCATTCATGATTTGTCCTAATTCTATCAAATAGTTCAAGTTTCTTGCTATTCTACATATAACACACACTCGCACACCCACACACACACACACACACACAAATTCCGGCAGCTCATTTCTTGATAGATAACATTCGCATCGGTGATGATGATAATGATGATTTTCATGTGTGTGTGTGTGTGTCTGTGTGTGTGTGTTTGTGTGTGTGTGTGTGTGGGTGTGTGTGTGTGTGTTTGTGTGTGTGTGTGTGAGTTTGTGTGTCTGTGTGTCTGTGTGTGTCTGTGTCTGTCTGTGTGTGTGTGTGTCTGTGTGTGTGTGTGTGTGTGTATCAAGGGTTGTCCAGCAGATTTCCAGATATCATTGTGTATGCCGGCCTTTGGGTCGGTCACGCACACATCGCTATCAGGACCTGGACAGCAACTGGAAGCAACACATGGAAGTGGGCGGATGACCCGCTCAAAACCAGATTTCGTTTTTTTCTTAATAGTGTAGTTAGAGGAGAGGAAGAAGAGGTGGGACAGGGGAAGGAATAGTTTGAAATGGAAGAGAAGACTGAAGTGTTTACAGGTGTGTGGTGTAAGTTTTTGATGCATGTTGGGGATTATCTGGAATCGTGTTTTTGGGGTCTTATGTACATACCCCTGGCAGACTGGGAGTGTGTATGTAATTGTGTTGTACTTTTTTTTGGTATTTTGAAGGAGATTCACCAAGTTAAGCTTAACATTGTTCACTGTGTACGTCGACGGATGAGTGGAGCCTCCCTCAGTGCTTTGGGGCTTCGTG
>JAUTYZ010144038.1:0-11120 GCA_032273725.1 Panulirus interruptus
AACGTTTACAATTGTAGACAATGTTTTACAGAATGTCACGTTTTTTTTTACGTGTGAATTAATTTACAGGTATGTAAACAATATTTACACGATCGTGAATTTTGAATCAATGCACCAGTGCATACCAGAGTGTAAAGAATATTTAAAGAATGTAAACGACGGTTGCATAATCTTCAAGCGTTATTTACAAGGATGTAAGCCGTATGTACAGGGGCGCAAGCATTGTTTACACGAGCATTAAGTGTTTGCATGAGTGTAAACGTTGAAGTTTACCTCAGCGTAATTAGAATAAAACTCGTCAGCATTTTACGATAGATTGTGGCAGTGTGGCCACTGTAAAAGTCTGTTGGGCGGTAAAGAAGCGTCATTATCTATCGAGATACGTCATTGTCTGTCGAGCTACTTTTTATATATAGGGACGTCATTATCTATCGATATACGCCATTGTCTTTCGAGGTGCTCCTTGGAGACGTCATTATCTATCGAGATGCATCATTGTCTATCGAAGCGCGTCTTTATGTAACTACTCGAGGCGCGTGATTAATGCATTGAGCAGTAATTACTGGTCATTAACGGTCAAGGCTCAGGGATCAGTCATGGCACCGTTTTCCCTTTTCTTCTATATTAATGGCATTTATGATGGGCTGCGTTGGAAGTTACCAAAACTCACAATCGATGCTAAACAGAGAAATACACCTGCATTGAAAATTGAACAGCAACAGCTGCAAGATGGATGATGTAGACAAGCTACACTAGGCTCACAGGTAGCAAATGAATTTTGTTATCGATAAGTTCAAATCTTCACAAACAGGCAATAAAAACGAGAGGACAGATTACAGTATGAGTTGTTTTGCTCAAAAAACGTAAAATGGAGATAAACAAGTGTAATGATCTAAGTTGACCTAAATCCAAATAAGCATTGAACAGTTGCAAAAAAAAACCTGATCAGAATTCTAGGCTGCCTGGGTCACATTCACAGTGAGAATGTATGTGGTCATAGAATTATCCTTACTCCCTGAAAATGTTACGACATATTTTCAGTTTTTGGATGTGGATTGATGTTAATGTTGGGCTTAAATGTTTAGGCCCATAAAGCCCAAATAATTAATCATCTTGGCTTCATAGCTTTGGCTTTCATAAGAAACTATCTTCACTGTCAGAAATTTTATCGTGCTTCCCTCTCTTGAATATTTTGTCCAGTTTTGGTCTCACAACTTGAAAAAAAAAAGGACAGACAGAATAGAGAAGTACAATGGCAAGCTAACAAGATGATTCCTGGTGCTGAGAAACAAATCAAGGGCGTTGATAATCTCTATCTGAGCAGGTCTCAATCTTTGCTTGATAAATTTTTCATGAAAATTAGCTTTACTGCTTTGGTTAAGTTCTGCTGCACTGGGAGTATAATTGTTTAGAAGAACCGTAGACCGTAGAATTTGGTGAGTCCAGCTGGAGGTTGGTGCTGGATTTCAGTCTTGAGATCTGAAAGCTTTTATTTATCAAAGAAAGTTACTGTAGCTTCTAGGGGTAGACTGATAAACCTGCAACAGCACACTGGTACGACCATTGAGCACGACGGTATTGAGAACAGCAGTATGATCATTTAATACTATGAGGCAAACCTTAAGTATGATGGTACAGTTCTAGAGTATGATTGACTTTAAGGGTCTGGACAAAACTAGGCTATCATACCCAAGGGGCATACTGTCACATCCTGCTTAAGAAGTTATATTTATTCACCACCAAATTTTAAATCTATCTATTTGTCTATATCTCTGATGCCTGTTCCAATTGGAATGCCCTTAAAGGGGTGGCCATGGCAACAGAGTCTCCATAACTAAAGAACTCCAGTGAAATGTAAATCAATTCATGTCATTTCCTTTTAATGGTACTTCATCAAAATTCTAAATAACTTTAACATAATGCAGCAGCATAACAGGTCTTCAAAGAGTTCATAAGAAGAGTGTGGTTGCCACTGTGTCTGCATCATTATGTCAAATCAAATAAAAGACTTAATTGCTCTTATGTCTTACTTTATGACCATAAGAAAGAGATGAGTGTGATGCTTTTATCAAATAACAGATAAAGTAAATCTTGTTCATGATTATTCAAAAATGAGTATCGTCATATATTCATTGTGCAGCATCAGCGGTAATCAGGAATCATTTAGTGATACAAGAAAATTGTGCTCCAAATAATAGGTCAAGTCAGCTTCAGTCATGTTGCTTCATAACTATGTCATCTTTATTCTCACCTCTTGCCGTTAGGTTCAGAGCTGGGGTGGTGGTGATGATGATGTTGATATATATTTCCATATATCATTTACAACACTGACGTTTGTTGCAGTGGTTTTGTATTACAGTAATTCTGTAGAACCATGATTCTCGATCTCCAGTATATTTTGCTATCTGTTTTACCTTAAGCCTTACCCACTTGTGTACATATTTAACAGAGCTCCACCTTGGGTGCACCTCTCTGTACCTCATCCACACAGCATTCATGATAGAATTAGTGTGTCTTCACATATATCAGTACATTCTTCCAACTCCATGCAAGGCTCTAGCTTTTGCCTCCTGTCTTATGGATGTCTCTTACTTTCGGAGTCCCTCTAGCTAAAGATATTGTTCATCTGGTTCATCTCACTCTAATTTATGCACCTTCCCAGCCTACAGCATTTACTTGATGCCTGTGTATTAGTTTATACTCAGGTAGAGCTAGAAGTATCATAGTATTCACTGCTAATACTAGGATAATCACGGTATACACTGCTGTGACTAGGATTATCATCATACTAGGGCTAGGGGGTATTGTGGTGTACATTGCCAGGGCTAGGAATATTGTATACATTATCGTGATATTACCAAGGAAACCTTCTTGATGGATTTTAGAACAAATTACAGACAAGCATAGTAACAAAAAATATATTCGACAAGCTTTCTTGTTTTTTTATGCTGTTCAATATTCAACATCCTGTCTTGTATATTTGATTTTGTTAAAAAATAAAGATCCCAGATGCTTAATGACCCTTGAGCATGATAGTACGACCTTTAAGCACAATACCATAGGGTATGATGACCTGGCCTTTTACCTGACCTTTAAGGGTGAGGGCAGAGGCCAGGCCAGCATACTCAAGGGTTATACTGCTTGTGCTCAAGGGTCATATACTGTTGTACCCCAGGGTCAACAGCTTAACCCAATTTTCAAGTGGTGTGTATTAATTCACAGTATTTTCTCCTTTGTTTTGCAGACGTTAGTGATGACCGCCATGATGGTGGGGGGTGGTGCTTTCAGCGGGGGAGGAGTTGGCAGGGGCGGTTTGGCTTCCCACTCCTCTGGGACCGCCCACCACTCCCTCAGATTACTTTCCCCACACTCCCCTCCCTCCCCTGCCTCCAGCGACTCTCCCACCTCCCCTCCCAGGTGGGTACCAGCTTTTAAAGGTTGATATTGCTGTGGGTACAAGCCAAAAAAAAAAAGAAAATAGGTTGGTAGGTACGAGTTTAAAAATACCGTTGTATATGGTGTATGTGTTCCCAAGGTCAGAACATCTTTTAGGAATGCATAACAGCACAGTATTAAGTAGGTGGTGAGAGCATAGTTATTTTGATCAAATTCTTTTGTTTCTTGCTCAAAGAAAGCAATGTGTAACCTACTGTATTTACTGTTAGTTTATTAATGCCTGTTGTGTATCAATAAACTTTTTTGTCAAATTTTGATTGCATTCTTTAGTGTATTTAGATGAATATTTATTTTTACTGTGGTCAGCATATGAGTAGTGTCAACTTATTGATTATGATTTTCCCGCAGCCCTGGTCGACATGGAGGAAACAAAGCATGTGGTGTGTGTGGGGACGTTGCAAAATCCATGCATTTTGGTGGCTTGTCTTGTGATTCGTGTAAGGCCTTCTTCAGGCGGTCAGTACAGAACAATGCCCATAAAGGTTTTACTTGTCCATACGAAAAGACATGTGTGATAGCTGTCTCCTCCAGACAGGCTTGCCAGTACTGTAGGTGAGCTCTGCCCAGGTTTGTTTTTTGATGTTAATGAAATTAAGTAAAAAAGAAAAAATTGAGGTATAGATTTTATTTTTGTGCTTCTGACACAGCAAGCCAAGGTACTGTGGTTATTGGTTGTATGTCTAAGCCCAGTTGGACTTTAGATGTGATTAAAGCATTTATTGGTGTTATTGACGTCAACAGTAATAATAGCATTTGTAATAACTTCATTAACAGATGCTTGACAGTTATCAGTTAGTATTTTGATATTATGTAGCACCAGTCAGTGATGCCATCCCACCACATACCCCTCACAACCTGTTGGGGACTAGCATAGTAATATTTAGGTGAACATTGATTAGGATGGTAGCGGTGTATCCTGAGCTCACCTTTCTAATGCCCAGGAAAAGTCTCTCATGCTCAAAAGACTTCCTCCAAGCATTACAGTGAGTTCAGTAGCTTTGTAATAATACGATGATCAAGACAGTTAATGGGGTGGAAGGCATAGGTGTACTTCCCTGACATATCCTTTTTTTCCCCCATTTACTTGAGGTAGGTTTAGTGCATACAGCCTCATAACTTACTCACACATATTCTGACACCTTTCCATTGAGCTGTAAACACAAGCTCCTGCAATGTTACAGTATTATTATAATTGATTATTTGCTTTACTCCTTAGGTAATTTATCACCCTTGAAAACAAAACTCTTCAATGGCTTTGCACTTGGCTTTTTCACCTCATCCAAAATAACTTTGGTTGTTAACAATTCATTCACTGCATCTGTCTTGTTTTGTGGTCCCACTTATTTCCTATAACATGAGTAACATGATGGTTAATGAACTTGTCCTTTTATATTTAGTTTAGAGAGTTTGTAGTCAGATTTAAAAGGGCCAGTACATGGTAATCCTGAAAGTCACTGTAGAACAGTGATTTTTAGCCGTACACCATATTTCTTCTGTATACAGTGGGAAATTAGTACATTTTCTTATCGTACCATTATTTTGCTCCCACTTCTTTTTGATGTATGGGATCCTTCAAAAATCTTCTGCTTAGGAATTGCACAGAATTCATAATTTTCTGAACTGTAAAGTGTACAAGCATACATTTTCAGTGTCATTACAAAAAAATATAATATTTCCTCAGTTGCCGTAGAATGGAGCCCGTTGCTACAAATTAAAAACTTGATCTATAGCTTTTTCCTTCTCTTTAATATTTCCTTTTCATGAAATATTATTTGAAACTAAGTACATATTTCAGCCCCTGTAAAAGTCTTACCCTTAGGTAACAAAGGATGGTCTTCCATTCAACACACCTATATGAGAATTGATTATCCAGCCTCTCGTCATACTGATGCAATCTCATTTGACCATGGAGACCATGCAATATTGTGCATTTGCAAAAACAGTACCAAGACTGTCTTGGCCCATTGAGCAAAAATGACATCAAACATCTCTGAAAGTGTCCTTTTCTCATGAGGTTACGCAACACTCTTTAAGTCAGTCATTTCCTAATGTCAGAGCTGTTGTAACCTCTATGAGTTGATAAAGTAGGATATTCCATTGACTCTCAAGGGATACTTGTCATATAAAAGGTTGAAAACATCTCTCTTACAGATTGAACTTTGTGTACTTAACTTAGACTTTATGATTATATGCGATGTAATCCAGGAATCACACAGCCTTTAGACAAGACACAGTTAAATGTCTGAAAGCCGGATACCTTGTGAGCAAGCAGTAGCCAAATTATAGATTTTACCATATTATGGACTTTGATATTTCCAAGGGGACCTTATAGTGGAGTATTATTTTCCCAGTATGCAAGTGCAAGTTTATGTAAGTTTTAAAACAAATTACAGTTGTAGTTATTTACTGCACTTATCAAAAATTATTATTTGTTGATAGTCCTAAAATATACAGTGTTGATTAAGGTACTGATAGTTGATTACTTAAAAGTTGAAATTCTGGGGGTGGCATATGGCCCAGCTGAGGAGTTGTGATACATGAGTGTCATCTTGTTGTGATGAGGGTTATACCTCAGGAAACAGGTGTTGCATTTTATCCGCTGAATGAGCTGATGTGCTTAGAGGATCACTGATACTCATCTCAGGCATGGGAGTAGGCCTGTATAGCATTTTCATGCCTTCTTAAATAATTCTCGTAGTCTCACTTGCTCTATGAAATTAGCTGCGCTTAACATTTCGGAATAGAGCAAACAATGGACTGAGGTGATAAATAGATTCCTGTGTAGTGCCCAGACAATACATTGGTGAATTTGGCAAACGTGAATGCTATTTCACCGAGCAACAGTATTCTCACAAGTGCCAATTATGGGAGATACAAAAGTTTGGCTATGCTAGATTTGAGATGTTAAAAGTGTATGTGCTTATCACCTTGCATGTAAAATTGTGAGTGCTGATATATCACTGAGATTTTAAAAGTGTATTTACAAATCACTTTGCATGTAGAATTGTGAGTGCTGATGTATTTTTAAAGGATTACAGATTGCTTGTGATATGAAAGTATTTTATACAGAAAATATGAATTATTTATTACTCGTTACAAATAAGAAAGCAAGTCTGCCAGGGAAGAATATCTGCCTTTTGACAGCATGTAGAATTAGTAATTGTAGTCATGAAATAGTGATTCCAACAAAAGATATCTTACTGGTATTCGCTATATCAATCCCATGTAGATGAGAACAGAATTAATGATAGTAGAGACAGATAGATATGCAAATGTACAGTTCAGATAGAAAATTATCCCTGAAGTAGCTATCTACATGGTTGAACAAGCTCCATTATAATGTATGAATATTTTTTTCATACTTGTTCATCATTTCCCATGTAACAAGGTAGCGCCAGGAACAGGTGAAAAATGGCCTCATTTGCTCACACACTCTCTGGCTGTCATGTATAATGCACCAAAACCAGAGCCCCCTGTTCAGAAACAAGCCCTACAGATGCTTTCTGTGGTTTCCCATGACCACTTCATTTGCCTAAGTTCAGCCCATTGACATGTCACCCCTTGTGTACAACATTGATTCAGTTTGCTCTGTTCCATGCATGCATAACACACTCATGCATGTTCAGGCCCTGCTTACTCAAAGCATCTTTCATTCCATCCATCCATCTCTTCCTTGGTCTCCCATCTCTCCTTGTTTCTTCCACTTCTGACATGCATCCTCTTAATCTTCCTTTCCTGGCTCATTGTCTCCATGTGTCCTAACCATTTCAGCACACCCTCTTCAGCTCTTTCAACCATACTCTTCTTGCTACCACACCTCTCTTTTACCCCAGTCTTTCTAACTTGATCAACCCTCCTCACGTTATATTGTCCTCATGCATTTTGTTTCCAGCACACACATCCTTTCCATACTTGTATCTAGGCCCCATGTCTTGCATCCATTCAACATTGTTGGGACTGCTATACTGTTTTTTATAGTTGTTTCCCGTTTTCCATGTTGCAGGGTAGTGCTAGGAACAGACGAACAATGGCTTCATTTTCTTTCATCCACTATCTAGCTGTCACATATAATGCACCAAAACCAGAGTGCCCTATCCACAGCCAAGCCCCACAGAAACTTTTTATGTTTTTCACTGACCACATCATATGCCCTAGTTCAGCCCATTGACAGTTCACTACCCCCATTATACTATATCACTCTAATTTGCTCTATCCCATGCTGGCCTCACACCCTTTATAGATATGTATACTATTATTTTTTGTTGATGTGGCTTTTATTTTCTTCCAAATAATGCTTTCATACATGGTTGCATACCATTGTTATTGGTCAGCAAAGATGTGCCTTATATAAGTTCCACATATTAAGTATGATATTGAAGATTTATGTGCTTGAACAGTTGAGGGACACCCCCTCACCTGGATTGGCTGACTTTGTAGTTTAAGAGGTATGCCTGTACATATCTGAAGTGTAGAAAATGATTACATGTTAAACATATGAATTATTTAGATACAGTAGTTGCCAGCTTATAAACCTATCATTGATGTGTTTCTTTGATTGGACATTATAATAAGGAAATAGCTATTTTATTGCCAGAAAGTGGATGTGCCATCACTTAGGGAAAGAATGGTTACTGCCTGCCAAGTTAGTGTACATTTGCTTCAGATAAGGAAGCATGTGGCATGTTGTTAAGGAGCAATTAACCTCTGTGTTTGGTAATTTGACCTTGGTGGATAGGAAAGGTGGTGCCAAGGTGTAAGACAGTTCATACACTTTTATTATCCCAGGAGTTCACATTGTACTCCAAAATATTAAAAAAAAAATTTTCTTTAGATTTCAGAAATGTCTATCGATTGGCATGGAGAAGGGCTGGGTAATGACAGAGGAAGAGCGACGAAAGATGATGCAACAGCGACAAGAGAAGAAGATGAAGGAAGACCAAAAGAAATTTACTGTTCCCAGTACTACAGAAAAATACACATTAACTGAGGAAGAGCAAACAGAGATTTCCATTATTGTTTCATTATATAAAAAAGCTTACCAAGATGTCCCATATGAGGAAAATAGCCCACAAGATGGACCATCGGGAGTCATGTCACCATGGATGACTTTTTGTCAGAGGATTGGCTATTTTTTTTCTCTTTTCCGTGAATTTGCCGATCTCCCAAGCTCCGATCAGGCGCTGCTTCTGAAAACGGCAATCACATCAGCTTGTATCATAATGGGATCTGTTGTTTATGATTCTGATACTGGTAGGTGGCCAAGCAAAGGCATTACCAGATCTGGCTTTGTGCCGAATGTGACATCACAAAATGTTGAGCGCTTTGTGCCTGCTGAGTTGATGACACGTGTGGAACATTTCTTTCGTAAATTTCAACAGGTTTGTCCTGATGAGACAATGGCAATGATACTTATATTAGTAGCCCTCTATTCCCCAGAACTGATGGGGTTAGAGGCAAAGGATACCATTCAGGCTCTCCAGGATCGATACACTCGTATTTTACACAAATATGTAGGATGGAAGTATAAGGAGCAGTCAGCCCTAATGTTTCCTAAAGTAATTGTATCCCTTGCAGATATTCGAGAGTTAGCAGAGCGTACAAGCCAAATGCGTATTCAGCAGGGTGTTGCATCAAATATTCCTACCTTATCATCACTCTTACATAAAACTGGGTCTCCCACATCTTCTTCGGTATCTCCAATGGAAACAAATGATGAAGGGAAGTATAATACAGCTGTTGAGGATGTCCAAGTTAAGGAGGAGTGTAACCTGCAGAGTGATGATGCATTACAGACAGCAGCTGCCCATAAGCGTGCTCGTTTGGAAGCCACAGGTGGAGTCAGTGACCACACTTACCAGAAAATTATGCAGAAAATTATGGATCAGATGAATAGCTCCTCAGTACATTTACGGGCTCCATCACTCCTTCCATTCATTATACAAATTGTCAAGAAAATTGGTGCTGGCAACACTGTTAGCATAAATGATAATTTACTCTCCACCAGCCCAAAAACTAGAGCACAGCAGACCAAGCATCACCGAACGGGCTCTAAGCGGCGTACAGTTGAAATAAAGCAAGAGCGTGTTGATGAAGGCTGTGATACACAAGATTTACCATCCCCTCTGTCAAATAATACTGTGCCACCAAATTTGCTTCCTAGTCCAAACAGTCACTATAACCCTCAGCTGCAGCCAGAGCAGCATCTACCTCATGGTCAGCAACTGTATCAGTCCACACCATCACCCCCGCAACCAACAACAGGTTGTACTTTTCCAACTTCTCCAATGGAATCCACAGATTCATTTGATATGCTACCACCCTCACCTTCACATACCTCCAGTATGAGACTGTCTCCACACTCGGTGCCATCCATGCATCAGTCAGATCATTCAACTGATATAATGATGTCCCCTCAGACACCCCATATGGTTCCAGTTGCACCATATACTCCTCCCTCTGCAGTACCATCTCCAAACATCTCTGTCAAACAACCAAATATGATACCTGTGGCAGACATGCCATTACCTTCACCAATGGCTGCACCTTCTCCATATTCAGATGCATCTATCTCTTCTCCAGAAAGTTCCCAATCACCATTCTCGGAGCTCTTCTCAGAAGAGCTATCAAATGTAGAAATAGATGTTCTGACACAGTTGTTAGATTATGTTTCAAACATTGATAACTTGGATAATGTAAGCTCGCTGAAAGAAATTTTACCACCACATCTTCTCTCTGAACTCCAAACAAAATTGTGCTCATATTCATTGAAACATGAGTAAGTTACTGAAAAAGACATACTGCAAAATAATAATTCTTTCGTACTTTCACAAGATGAAACTGTATGACCAGGACTTGGCCAAGGGCTGTTAAGTCAGTATGTATCTAGTGTATTTTGAGTTTAATCATGACTAACTCACATATTCGTGAATTTTTGGTGATGCTTGGAAAGTGATAAAATGCAAATGATGTGTAATGTAGTGTACATCTGGATTTGAAATTAAGTTATGAGAAACAAGTATATACAGTCCAGAAGGAAAGCAAAAATAAGATGAGTGCCAATGGTAGGAAAGTCATTTGAAAAAGTTGAAAGATATTTCAAACTGCCATTGAAAAGTAACTGTATACAAAGGAGGTAGCTTGTTCAGAAACATATTGCTGATGAACAAATTTATACCAGCTCATATCCAGTTTATGACAGCATGTACATGCACATAGTATTGATGTTTTGTGATAAGACTGACATTTGTCTGGGAGCTGATGAGTGTGATTCTGATAATCAAAATGAAATTGAGGTGTTTACAAATACTTATGACCGCCAAGCAGGATAATTTAATGCGCCAAATTAGTTGCTTTGCTCTGACGATGAATGAAAAAGTATAGCTGGAGATTAATTTTGAGAGGTTACCACAAAATTGGCAGAATATAATAGGATTATGAAAATTATTCAACTCATTGTTCATTATTAGATCATCAGTCATAGATGCTCACAACAGTTTTAGTAGCTAGTTCTTATAACTGTGGTGATAGTATAGTAAATGAGAAAATTGTCATTACAACGATAAGAGTGAGAATGCATTGTAATTAACATTGCCCCTGCATCATCCTTTTCTTCATTAAGCCTACCAAAAAGTAAGTAGGCTGAACATACCACTTGTAACATTTAT